>JANHZT010000964.1:18514-40454 GCA_032468215.1 Stegonotus admiraltiensis
AGGCTATTGCTTAATGCATTGTAAGCTGCCCTGAGTCTCCGGAGAAGGGCGGCATATAAATCAAACAAACAAACAAATAAATAAATAAATAAACTTAACTTTGCAAATTATTTTGGAATAAATGCTAATGGAAATAAATAAGAAAATGTGTACAATACTGACACTTAAAAAAGATTAAAAATTAAAACCTCCATTATTAAACAACTCAGTATTCCTAGATACCATACACATTTCCAGAAATCAGCCTAATAATAGTCTATAATTATGCTGCAAAATAAAGCAGGAGGATGATTTTATAATTATATTTTGGTGTCCCTCAGTTATCACATGTAATCTTAATGAGTGTTCTATTAAATTAAATAGAAGGGTTGACCAATATTTTCTAAGACTCTTCCTCCCTTCTCATACTTTATCCATTTCCTTTGTATTATATTTCTGAGTTTATATAATTGTAATAGTCACATTCCTCATAGCATGCTTGCTATGCAATCAACAAGGAATGATAAGAAATAAATTAGTGCTGGTCACAGACATTCAATCTACTTTTCTCATGTAGGCAAATTTTCTCATTAAAAATCTATTAAAGGTTCTAAGAGTTATGGCTTGAAGAATGGAATAACTCCAATTCCCCGTGATCAGATGAACGTAACTGTTTTGCTAAATAAAATTAAGTGCAGAAAATTATTATTTTTTTAGTTGTGTTCATTGTGAATCAGAATTTTGACTACATTTATTCCATATATATCCCTCACTGAAAGTAACTTCACTACACTGGAGATGATGTCTGTACAAGTTTATGGGCACTTTGACAGGGCAATGTTTCCATTTTCCAATTGGGTGAAATCTAAAATTAGGTACTATCGGTTCTGTGGGCGAAGCTTGGTGGTGGTGGGGTAATGTGACTTTTTTTTTACTTTTAAAAGCATTTTTTCTACAACCTAAAGAGGTTGCAGAAAAAAATGCTTTTAGAAGCCTCTGACGATCAGGCAAGTCAGCTGGGATCACCAGAGGCTTTTAAAGGCATTTTTTCCCTACAACCTCTTTGCAGAAAAAAATGCTTTTAGAAGCCTCTGACGATTCCAGCTGAGCTGTACGATCATCAGAGGCTTTTTTTTTTAACTTTGAAAAGCATTTTTTCGGCCAAAGAGGTTGTAGAAAAAATGCTTTTAAAAGAAAAACCAGCCTCTGATGATCACGCGGCTCAGCTGGGCATGGGGTGGGGGGCGCAGGGATTTTTGCTACTGGTTCTCTGAACCACCTACCGCCATCACTACTGGATCGGGCAATCCGGTCCGAACCAGGAGCATTTCACCCGTTTCCAATCCTTAAGCAGTCTGAAAATTCATACCTATATTCTTCCCTTATGTTAACCAAGGAATACTGAGGATATAATGTGCTAATCAAACTGTTCCTTCACTTGACCAATAGAAACCTAGAAGCAGTGCTATTGTTTTACAGTATGTCCTGTCCAAGCTTCTTAGGCTATGAACTGGGACTTATTGTAGAGACTTTTAATATTTGAGTAACCCAAATCTCATCATTAATTCTACACAAAAGGAAAAGAAATACAAAAAAATCCAGCAGTTTGCTACCTGCTTGCTCTTCTATACTGTTTCCCTCTGGGGGTTTTCACCTCTGCTGAAGCAAGCCAGCATTAAAAGACCTGCCAGATGGATGGGTGAGCAAAAATGAGAAACAGACTTCCCCAACTTTCAGAACGTCACCCATGTAAAAATACAGATGACTTCCTTTTGCAATTTGGCTTGCACCACAGCTGAGCCAAGAATAAATCAACTTAACTGCCAACCTCAACTGATGTTAAATCCCAGAATTCCAGAGTGGCTTTTGACTTGGCAGAGTTCTGCAGTTGATCAGCCAAGTTGTGTAAGCTCAGCTGTACAATGAAGTACTAATAAAGGAGAATATTTGTAGCTCTCTGAGCTTGCTTGTTTTCTTGCAGATGTTTCATTACTCAAACTAGGTAACATCAGTGCTAGTACAATAAAGCCTTTGCATGAAAGTTGGGCATGGCAAATGACTTCAATCCCAATACTAGCATGTACATAGACTCAGAAATATGTATTTCTGTTTTATGGAGAATAAAAGCTTAATTTTAAAGTATTTAATATTAACTACAATTCAGTTGCCAGGCAGAGATATTTTAACTCCAGTTCTTTCAATTTCATTTCCTTGGAATGAATCCTGTATGACTCCTGCAGTAGATATTACTGAGATTAGAAGGAGCAATTAATGCAATTATATAAACAGTAGATTAGGCAGGAATTAACCTGGAAAATATAAAATGCGCCCAGCGTCTGAACTGTGCATTTTCTCAGAAGCAAACTCAAAGACATAGGGTGACTGCATGAAGAAAAGACTGTGCAGCCAAGAGACTGATTCTCCTTTTCTGAGGTGTTCTGAGTTTGGACAGCCCAGCAGAGTTGATAGGTATGTATCCCTAGCTTTATGTGCCTCTGTACGTGTGAATCTGGAAAAAGTTACTATATATTTGTAGACTGGAACATGTAGTGTTCAACAATACAAACTTACAATACATATTGCTTTGTTTTTGAGGTGCCACAAGATAGGTGTATTTTGGCTGTAAAATAACATCATTATCCTTCAGAAACATTTTCCTAAGCAGGATTCTGTTTGTTGTGAGGGAAAATTTTTAACAAAAAGTATTTTCTATACTTTCAGTTTTTCTTGATTTACGTCATTCTTCAGCATTTGATCTGTCATTAAGCTTTTTTTCTCTGTCAGTGGCTTTACTAGTTTACAAATTCTGGATATAATGTTTGAATGAAGTAGAATGTATGTGGAAAGTATAACGGCACAGAAAATATAATCAAAATCTGAAACCATTCAGTACATTTGAACAATGAGATGAAATTCAATATAAATGAATATGAATGCCTGCATTTAGGAACTAGATATACTTTATGTGGCATAAATATTGGTCACATTGAATAAACAATTGCCTGCAAGAGCTTGACATCATTTGGCAACAATTGGGGTATATATGTGCTTGTGAATCTGAAATTAGAGCACTAATTATTCAGATGTCACACATTAAGAACATTGACAAATTAAAAAATGTTCACCAGAAATCAGCTTAGTAGGAAATCAAACATTACAAAGTCACCTGTTGCAAGGAACATTTTTCTTTAAAAATATTAGAGATAGAATAGAAAGAATAACAGAATAGAGAGAAGAATAAGAGAAGAAAATATTGCTGTCTTCCAATATTGGAACTGGTGGAAAAGAGTTGGGACAGATTCTTCACTTTTTGTTTGGCCCATTGCTAGTTTGAGCCACTCAGCACTTCCTGATTACAGAATCTGATGACATCATCCTGCTCCCACTTCCAACCCATTGGATACTACATCCATGTTTTCCAACTCTAATTCAAAATTGCTGTTTTTAGAGCTGATGGTTTCCAGTACTTTATTCTGTCCTAGCAGTAGGCTGCCATGCTTGACATTACCCCTCCCTCCAATGGCTGGTTGCTGCCCTGTACTGGTATATTTTGATGGGTTGTCAAGCTGCTATTTTCTCCACAGTTTAAAAAGTAGTATTGCATTTGATTCAATGGCCTGTTGAATCAATGAAGTGTCTCAACCCTAGAAGCCCATGTTCCATTAAAATCTTATATATCCCAGTGGGCACCTTTTTGATTTCTGCCAAAGCTGAATGAAATATACTTTGTTTACTTTTCCATTCCATGCAAAACTTCCGTCCCCTTTCCTTTGTTTTAAATATGTATTTGTTCCTTCGTTGCATAAAGATGAAATATCAGTTCTTCCTTGTTAGCAAAGTTTCTATGGAGTTAAAGAGGAAGGTAAGAACTACAATGCAGATCTGTTCTCAGGTTTGATTATTATACAGTAGTGTCAAAGCAACAATGTTACAGCACCAGTAATATTACAACAAGGCGGAAGAAGTAAAAAATAGGTCTGCTTTTGGGTAAAAAAAATAATGTGTGTGTGAAGGCATCCATGTGTGCAAATATCTGGGAATATGGAAATGCTCTAATTATTGGCTGTGAATATTTTGCATATATCCATTTTCAGACCTAGTTATATTATTTTGAGTCATAGAAGTACAGAATCCTGGTGATAAAATCAAGATGAAAAAGGAAGACAATCTTAATGTGGAGACTGCCTGTATATTCATATTAGAGGAAGCTAGAAAGCCACCTAGGGAGGAAAAAAACCCTGGTATATTTCTCATCTATGCACTGTATAGTGCTTAAGTAGGGAATTATCTCAATGTGCCTTCCTCCAATTTAGCAGGAGATCAATTGCTCCTGATTTCTAGTAATATGGCAATGGGCGAATAGAGACAGGATATAATGGGTGTTGACAGGAGCTGATTTCTGTTCCTGTTAGACCTATCCTAGTGATATTTTGTTTTGATTTACCTTTATATACAGCATGAATCCTGTCCTTTCCATCTCTCTGCCCCTAGTCTTTGCCTTGACTTTGGGGCAAAGTCTGGCTCTTTGTATCCCTGTTGACTATGTCATCCATGTGGAGAAGAGAGAATGTGGCTACTGCTTAGCTATCAACACCACCATCTGTGAAGGATTTTGCATGACCTGGGTAAGTGGATATGGCCTTGTAAGATACTTATGAGTCTCTCCTTATAATCCTTCTTGAGCATATATCTGAGCATGAATATTTGGGGTTTGGGGCTGATTGGGGCCACAGTAGATGAAGTGCTAATGGAATATGAATGGAATCATGTTCTGCACTTTAGAAATCCTGAACTGGTTTTTTCATATTCCATTTATTTAGGCTAACACCAAAGTTCTATGGATTTCCCACCTGCAAATTGCTGTATGTGACCTACTGGCATGTGTTTTATGCCTCTCCCATTAATGACATTGCATCCCAAACTTCAATTTTCTTTTTGCATTTTTTTTAATTTGGGGGAAAGGTGATATACTAAATTGCATGTCTTAAGACTTAGTACTCACATGTAGAATGCAATCCTAGACATGACACACAAAGCCAGCCACTGACAGTTTTTCACTCCTGCTTTAAGAGGATAAATAGTGGGAAGAAATTTACAAGAATAATTTTTAATAAATTATCTTCTATAATAAGAGAAGATAATTTGAAATTTCTTTTAATTTTATATTCCCTATAATGATTATTCCTTATTTTCTCAAGTTGTGTCTAAAAAAGTGGTTAATATGCAGAATACAGCAGGATTTCAATCTTTCCAGATGTTTAAGCTACTGTTAAACAACTGTGCTCTTTTTAATGTATTATTGATCTTCTCCAACACTTCCAAAATTCCTTCCTCCCTTCCTCTGGGAGACAGACTACATCAAAAGCCATTCCTTCTTATCCTAATTAATTAGGACTAATTCTACCAATAAAAAAAATTCAAAACATATGTTTGAATAATTGATTATCTCTGATAGTTGCTATCTGTCCAGTGAGGTCCAGCACAGTGAATACACTTCAGGTCTGTTTGGTAAAGTAATGTAATCTATCTAGAAGAAAGTCTTAGCATTTGTCCTCTGAAACAGCATGCCCCTCCAGAGGTCTGTATGGATTCCTGTTGGAAGATGTTCAGAAAGTCACTGAAAATGTAACTTTTTCCCCAGGCCATGCTGTAAAGTGATGATTGAGCCCCTTTAGGATATTTTACTGTTTATAGAGCTTGTCTTTTGGACCCTTATGATCTGCTTCATTTTTAAATTGTTCTTACTTTTTTAAAATAGTAAGCCACAATGCGTAATTAAGTAACAATGACTGAATAACTTAATTGATGGTTCTGTAGTAGAATCCCTGTTGAAATTTAGATTTTTGAGAGAAGTCTAATTAAAAAACTTGACATTTGATTTCCTTTTACAGCCCATTTGTGCTCAATCACATTGGTCTGATAGTCAATTCTCCGCAGTTTCTGCAGTTGATCTTCCTAAGTCTTCTCCAAAGATGAACTTGGACTTTTTGCACACACAGTAGGTGCTACCTCTGAGCAACTGCCCTTCCAAGCAAAGTGCCCATTCTAAGCACATTCTTTTCTAATAGCTCAAACAGTTCATAATCTTTTTATACAGGATCAGTTTTTAACTGTTTTCTCATTTCAGCAAGATTGCTGTTGTTTGATTTTTAGTTTGAAAAGCTCCCATAATGATGAAAGGATCCTTCTAATTTCAGTTGCATAGTGATTAGGAAGAGCACAGTGGAGAGCAGAATCCAACTTTATCAGGCTAATTTTAAACAAAGCCTATTAGGAAGGCAGAATAACCATTGGCATTTTGTTACAGGACAGTAATGTTAAGAAGCTACTGCTCCGGAGGCAGAATGCCCTATCCCAGGATGTGTGTACATACAAGGAACTGGTGTACAGGACCGTGATGATACCTGGCTGTCAACACCATGCTGTCTCTTACTATTCCTATCCTGTGGCAGTGAGTTGCAAATGTGGGAAATGCAACACTGATTACAGTGACTGTGTGCAGGAGGCAAGTGGTGCTGGTTATTGTGCAATGTTCTAGAAGCTACATAACTCTTGAGGTCTCAGTTCTCTGTATCTTTCACGCATAGCAACAGCTAAAGAGCAGCAACAGCTAAAATAAATAAGTTGGGTAGCATATCCATGAGTTTGATCTGTCCATTTATTCAAAGACAGAACAGTAAAATACAATAGGCTGTTCATTTTTGTGACTTTCATTTTTCTGAGGTTTCATAGCAAAAAAGGTGTCAAGAATAAAAACAACCCCTTTTTCTTTACTAAAGTCAGAGCAAAGACTCCATGGAATGAAGTCTTAAGTTCTGCTTTCTGACTGAAAAATTAAAGTTAAACTTTTCCTATCTTCAGCGACCAAGAACTTAACATTTAAATAAAATTTTAAAATAAAGTACACTAAAATCTTTAAAGAAAAAAAAATTCCTGTCCATTTGAAATGTAATCCTTAGCATGCTGCAGAAAGCTTCAGTGCAATTCTCAGAAGAGCAAAATGCATATACATAGATTGTTGTTGCACTGGTTTGAACATTTTTATTGTAGTAGATTAAGTGCAGGGACATAACAGTGTTTGTACTGTCCTTGGTGCAAGGCACATAAGGTCCTGAAATCTACATATAGTTCTTTAGAAAGAATGACACCCCCATACTGTTGCGCTTTCTCATACAAGTGATAATGTACAAATATAATAATGATCTATAACATCTAGAATGTAAAGCCTGAAAAAAATGCTTAGCAGTTTATTGTACAATCAACAATATAAATAGTCAGGAAACATTTTCAGCTTCCTATTAAGTTACACTTGGTTCTTTTTTTATAGTAATTTTATTAAATATTATAATTAAAAAGATAAACACTAATACAAATTAAAAAAAGAAAATGAATAGAAAAATAGAAAAGAAACAAAAAAAACAAAAGAAACAGAAGAAACGACTTCCTCCTTCAGCACAAATATAAGCATTTTTTGTAACTTATCTCTTAAAATGAAATAAGCGATCTCTTCTTCCAGTATCTCATCTCTTATCTATAAACAAATTCTTAAAACTTCATCTTTCCATACTGATCAACAAGTCCATTAAGGGTTACCCAAGATAACATATCTGTTTTCAAACTTGAGGAAATAAATCAACTCTATATTCCTTCCTTTTACTTTCAACAAACTTGCTCTTTAATCCATTCAAAGTGTGTTCTAGAACCTGAATTCATTTTTTCTTGCCTGTCTTACAAAAGTCTTCAAAACTATAACAATCCTCTTTTGTAAATCCAATAGGATAGGAAAGTTATCAACATCATTATTTTGGTTTCTTATTTGTATATCTCCTTTAATTGTAAAGACAACAGCTGGTTTCATTTGTATATCTAGGGTAGCATCTTTTCCCACATCATTCTTGTAGCCTGTCAGTTTTAAATCCACTTTCAAATCAGTCTTAGTCTTTTCCAGCAAAACCTCTTACATCTTTTAAACACAGTCTATCTATAATACAAGCACCCCTAAACAAACTTCTGGGTATATTATTCACAAATATCCTTTAACATGACCAATGTCAAAGTATTTTGCTACATTCTGTATTAGTAAGTAAAATGTAAGTATTAATCTTTAATTGTAATCTTTAGTTCCTTCTGGTTCCCTCTATATAAAACCTTAAAAATCCTATCATTTTTTAAAAAAGAATTCAAGATAGCAGTGTTTTCCCATGAGAAGGATTTTATTTGAAATCCATCTGGATCCTTAATATGTTTGTTAACTTTCAAAAAACAACATTCTATCACCTTTTCACTGATTACTCCCCCCAAAAAAAGAATGTTTAAATAACTTGTATGTAAAACTTCTTTCACTAAGGGTTGAAGAAAATTCACCTGGTGCTATAAAACATATTGTTCTAAAGGTTTCTAATAGCTGAAAAGTAGTTAACAAGAAATTTCCAAAAGTGATTAAAAAACAAATTATGCAAGCCCTGTGTTCATAAAAGAGTCTACTGCGGTTTGGACTAAGATGGTGTTCCCTTGACTCTCTGACCTAAAAACTCTCCAGATAATGCTTTTGCTGTCTCTTCACAAGGAACAACTGTCCTCCTTGTCCAAAAAGTAATTGTGAAGAGCTGGTCCACTCACTGGCCCTTCATTCCACAGCAGTGATTGATTTTGCTCTCAGTGGAGCTACCTTTGGTTCACCATTTCTTCCCTGAAGTCTTAAATTATACTGTATTTGATTCTAAATGGCACATTTTCCATTTTTTATTAATGGCTTCTAACTTTTTAAATAATAAATATAAGGAACTAGTTTATTTTGCTGGTAATATTTGGATTAAGTTATTTTGTATTAAGTTACCACAAGGAATCAAATTATTTAGTGTAGATAAAGTTAAAAACACAATCTATAAAAATTCATGCACCTTTGTTCCCAATGTGTAGAGTGAGACACTAGCAGACATACAGCTGGAAAGACAGCAGGGTTAGATTAACATCATCTATGGAACCCTAAGAAAAACTAAATACCTAATTCACTTTTCATCATTTCAGCAAAGATTTGGCCCCACAGATAGTTCTTTCTTTTCCTGTTCTATTTATATATACAAAACATTTCCCTACATACTCCTTCAGCCTTCCACTTATCCAAAGTAGTTATTCTCATTCCACTCTTGGCATTCTTGTTTCCTAAACTCAGACATGTCCCTATTTTGGATGGTGTTTTATGACTGGTGTCTTTATAGCGGCTTTGTCTTTTTCATGCTTAATAACAGAAAAAAAACAGTTGTCAATAGACTGAACTGCTATTGTTTCTTGATAGTTGGGTTCTTGTGATTATATTCCAGGAGATTCAATGAATGAAAGTCTATGGGGACAGTTTTCCATTCTGGCATAGATTTATGAGAAATTCTCCAAGCCCAATGAAATAAACTACTTGAGCTATACCAAAGAGAGGTGCAATGACAAGAGCTCTGCAATTAGCACCCTTTAAAAAGGCTGAAGGACCTTCTTTCATCCAAATCTTCCTGTGGAGACAAAAAAAAAGTAAATAAGACCTAATTGGTTAAAATATTATGCAGTGTATTACCTAAACATATTTCAGCACATGTTAAATATTTACCAACAAGATTTCTCTATTTACACTTATCAATATGTATCTCATTGTACAAAAATAAGTCTTACAAAAGAGTGGTGTCATACCAAGAAGTGGTATGATTCCAGAATTTTTATAAGCCAATTCAAATGCTCATGCTTTTGTGCAGAACTAATATGGAAAACTAGTTCTGAATTGTAATATTCCATGTGAATAGGCTGTGGCACCACAATGTAGCCTGGACGGAATCACATAAAAGTGGCTTCTACATGTTATAACTGTGCACTTGGGGCAACGGTTACTCATTACTTTAACAAGATCTGAATCTACAGGTGTCAGGGCAAGTTAAAGGCAATTGAAAATTCAGTTCAGATGGTCTGACAAATATGTGGAAGTCAATACGCTGTCTTCAGAATCAAGAAATGTGAACTGTTTTGTAGGCTTTACCTTGCACAATCTATAATTCCACTGTAATTCTCCTCGTTTCTTCCTTTGCCCATTGACTGAAGACGAGTCTTTATTACTGGAAAAAAGTGTTAAAGAGATATGTTGGTCAATTAATCACTTGAGTAAGGGATAGTTCAAAATGTATCCATTCCACAGAACTAGTATTATGAAAGCAGTAATCTTCCCTATATAAGAAACCCTTAACAGATAAAAATATAAATTAGCTTTCATAGGTTATCCTCAAGGAATAATCTTTTCTAACATGTCCCCATGACAAAGTAGCCCAGAGACAAACATAGAGTCATTCTTACCATCACAGGGGTTCACAGATACAGCTGCCACTGAGCCAGCTATGCACCCAGCAAGAAAAGAGTGAAAGAAGCTTGTTCTCCCTTCCAAGGAATCTTGCCCTATTCTATTCAAATGGGCAAACAGTGGGAAATAGATGACAGAGAATGGAACATCCCTGAAAGACAAAATTTATTCCTTTTTCACGCAATGCAGAAAACTAGTCTGAGAATGAAAAAGCTTAGGAAAACATAAAATCATTACCTCAATAAAGTGGCTCCGAGACCCTTATAGAGTCCTTTGATGCCATGGGTTTGCAGAAGCTCAGTTGCTAGTTGGGTGGCAGATATCTTCCTTGGGATAACCACAGGTCCTACATTGTATGCTCTAGTCAGGATAGGGTTGACAGTTACAAGATTGCATCCAGAAGTGGAACAAGAAACTCGGCTCACAATTTGCTGAGATGCTGAAATGATAATAGAAAATACATACGACTTGTTGTTTTGAAAAATCTCACTTGAACTTAAATCTGAGTATTAGAATCCTTAGAAACTATTTAACTACTTGTAATATATGAGTCTGAATGCTCAAATAAGTCTTATGTTTTAGAACAATTCCTAATTTATTCACAGCAGAGGAATAAAACTTTGATGAACATATTTAGGTTCACATATAATTATGATCTGTATATGATCAGCAGAATTTCAAATTCCATACTACTTTTTTTAAATTGTCCTCCAATAGATATAAAGAAGAGAATGTAACTGGCAGGATGGGGTCAGTGTATGGAGCCCCTTTCCCAATTATAGCAATTCTGTGGTTTTAGATTGCAATTATGACAAAGGATTTGCTTTTGACAAAGAAAACTTTGATCTGTGTGATTGTTTTGCTTATACTTCATCAAGTCAATATTAACTCTTAGTAGCCACTTAAATTTTTCTCCAGGAGTGATCAGTTTATTAATTCATTATTAATTCATTTTATCTTGTCTTTTGTGTCTTGACTATATTTCTATTGATTCCAATCATACAAAAGGCACTGCATATTTTCTACATTTCCTAATACTATCCTGCCACTTGGTTCACTATTTTATAGCATTCTGGGTTGTGTTGTGGCACTGTAGCTACCATGACACAGATTATAGTTTCAATACATCTGAAAATACACCCTGAATTTGAGAGATGGATACAGAGCATATTTTTTCCATCAATTTTCTTTCAAGGTAAAATGATGCAATATGTAAGAGTTTTACAGTGAAATCCCACATAGTAAGAAGATTAATTTATTTCTCAGAGATCAGTGTAATATATGGAGAGAGATCCAAGGCAACATTACCTAGTCTTCCTGCATCCTGCAGCTGGATTTTTAGCATCTCCATAGGAGTGGTGATAATGACCTGACAAACTCCAGCACCACAGCCTGCTAGCATCTCTTTAGATAAAGACAGACCTACCCTGAAAGGAAAAAAGAATAAGATTTGTCAAACATATTACTTTTACATTAATTTGAACATCACAACATGGAGTTCCAGCAGTGAGAATGAGCTGTGTAATGGAGATACACAGATTTTCTCCAAAGGAACAGAATTTTTTTGGCAAAAGAATTAAAAAAAAATACAAGAAACTTCACCACTAAACCCCTTTACTTACTTCACCTTGTATGTGTGGTTCTGTTTGTCTCTCTAGCTGTCCCTACTAAGAGGATGACCTTATCTTTCTGTGCTCACTGTACACTTTTCCTTGTCTATTTTGTGACTCCCTTCACCCTGCATACAGCCTTTCATGTTTCTGTATCCAAAAGGAACATGATTGAGGATAAAACTGGGATTTCTGTCAAAAATGTAAAACTTGTCTGTGAATAGCAATGCCCCTATAAAATGGTAACATTTCCAGCAATTTTTAATTAACTGTGGCAAATCCCAAAGAACTGCTTTCCTGATTTATAGGACAGAAGTATAATATTTTCCCTTTCTTCTTTTACTTCCATTTACTTTGTGCTTGCATTATCATGTTTCAAAATATATTATTGTTTACCACTTTCAAATATGATTGTACAACTAATTCCATTGGTGGCATTTATAGAATAAATTAGTTATTACATTATTGTTATTTATTTTAAAAATATGCCTTGGTCAAAAAAAAAGAATTCCAGGAACGTATATGTTAAAAAATATTAAACATGCACTATAAAAATATAGAACTTGAAAATAGTTTTAAAATCTCAACTCAGCTATGAACATAGACTTTAATAGATGTAAGATACAAGTTATACTTTAGTGTCTAGTATCTGAAATAACATACCCTTCCTTGGCAAGAAGGTGTCTAAAATAGTCATTAGCAGCCAGTTTGATAGCCTTCTCAGGTGTTACAAGGGTCAGGTTCACCGCTGCACCTATAAATAAACATACTTATGTTTAATGGATATAAAGAAGGGGTGAAATGTAAAATTTGTTTTTTACATTTGTGGGCGTGGCTTGGTGGGGGGGTTAATGTGACTGGGTGGGTGTGGCCAACTTTTTTTTTTAAACTTTTCAAAGCATTTTTTCTAATGCTTTGAAAAGCCTCTGACGATCAGGGAACTCAGCTGGGATCGTCAGAGACGCATTTTTAAAAATACCTCTCTGCCGATCAGGGAACTCAGCTGGGAGTTGTCAGAGACTTTTCAAAGCATTTTTTTTACCACCTCTTTGGCCAAGAGATTGCAGAAAAAATGCTTTGAAAAGCATCTGATGATTCCAGCTGAGCCACGCGATCATCACAGGCTTTTTTTTTACTTTTAAAAAAAGTTTTTTTTCTGGAAAAGGTTGTAGAAAAAATGCTTTTAAAAGTAAAAACAAAAAGCCTCTGATGATCGTGCAACTCAGCTGGGTGTGGTGGAGGTGGGGGTGCAGGGATTTTTGCTACTGGTTCTCCGAACCACCCGCCGCCATTGCTACCGGATCAGGCAGATTTCACCCCGATATAAAGTGATTGTATTTTTCAATGTTAATGATTAACATTACTCTATAAAAAAATTCACACCAGTTTGGTGCAAAGTTAAGTTCTCGTTATTAAAAAGAAAAGAAAATTAGAATTAGAATTAATAAAAGGAAGGTAATGATTGCAGAAACAATTAAAGAAGAACATTCAATATTCATTGGAAATAAATTTATTCACCATATTTTAAATTAGCAATTCTTCATGTTCTAAAGAATGTAATCAATTTGATAATTTAAAAAGTAGCTGAAATATTTAATGAAATGAATTTCCAACAATATCATTATTATAGTTCCATGAAATATATTTGCTTTCAGGAATGTTTAGTAGTTTATTGTAACTTTTATTACAAACTTTAATTAAAACAAATAATCAAGTAACTTAAATAGTCCACCAAAAAGAAAACGATGTTTCTTGGAGATAGTCTCATAGCTACATTAAAATGTTTTCTCTCCTCCCTGTATCCTGACTAGGTGGCTCAGTGGCTACGACACTAAGCTTGTTGATCAGAAAGGTCAGCAGTTTGGCAGTTCAAATCCCTAGTACAGGTCTCCTGCGTGAGCTGGGGGTTGGACTAGATGACCTCCAAGGTCCCTTACAACTTTGTTACTGTTACTCCCACTATCATTTATCATTTTTATGTCTATATATGTGTGTTGCAAGAGAAGGATACAAAACTGGGTCATAAGCCTGAGCTGGGGGAATCTCCCAAAGATGGAGAGATGGAAATTAGAGTTTGATTAACCTCACGAGTTGAAGAAAAATTACTTAATTTTTAAAAAGAAAAAAAATAAACACCACTTTTTAATTTTAACTTTTAAAATGCAATTATGCACTGATGCAGAATCTGAATTGTGTAACTGCTCAATTTATAGTATACAGCAATTGGGAAATTGGCTGAATTGAAAACCCAAAACCACACGATTGCACTGATTTGTTACAATTGTGGTACTCTAAATTTTATCAAAACTGTCCCCAGGGAAGAAATATCGTCTTGAGAGATTTGAAAAAAAAAGTTCATATATAACATATTTATTTATTCATATTTCTGCACAAAGGAACTGAATACTATACAAGCATACAATTTGTATGGAGATATAAAGAAGATTGAACTCTGATATGGCCAGAAAATGTAAATTTAAAATAGATTCTGCCTAAAACATGTAGTCATTACTTAAAAATCACCTGAATGCTGAAACCAAAGTTCCTTCCTTTTTCCTGGACTTTCCCTGACTTCTGGAGATAATGCTTTTTAGAGTTGTTGGGGAGATATTACATGCCAGAAAGCAACCTTTTTTCTGTCTTCCTGGAGTTCTGTCTCTAATTTCAAAAGAAAGCTAGCTTTTTTTTTAAATTCAGGAGAAGTATGGTCTACCATCTCTGCCTTTGCTTTATAGTACAGAAGTCATGCCTCTCCAATTTTTATTCTCTTGAGATGAAGGATTACATATAAACTATTATTCTTCTGAAAGTCCCTTAAACAAGCTCCTTTTGTCTCCCCTCTCTGGAGTTTTGACTTTGTTCTAGTCCAGGGCTGTCAAACTCAAGCCCCTTGGGCCAGATGCATCACATGCTGGCCACGCCCAGTTTAGTGAAGGGGAAAAAAGTCCCAATGTCATGTGACACTGCTGTGATGACGTGAGTTTGACACATCTGCTCTAGTCACTCCACTTTGTTAACAAACCATAGTACAAAAAATTCAAAGTCTTCACCATCATTACAATGCATACAAAGCAACTCTGTGTTATTCTTCCTCGCCATAAGCAATCCAACCCAAAATATTGGTCTCTTTTGAGATGAAGAAAAATTGGAAAGGAAACCAAGACCTCAGAGTGTGAGGGGAAAAAAGCAGCTTTCTCCATTTCGGCACTCTTTGAAAAGTGAGTAAATCCTGAGTGCTTAGTAATCAACTAAGACAAATGCTTGGGAAATGCCAGTCATTGTAATATAGGCAAATGGAGGATAGTAATTTAAATATTAAATATAAAAGTGGGAAAAATTCCCACTTTTCCTTGCTCCTGGGCTTTCTGGTAGTTTAGTAACTGCTGGTCGGCCTCAGATTCCTTACTCCTGCTGTATCTGAACTGACACCTTACAGTCATGTTTTTCTCCTTAACTGGACTCCAGCTCTAGAACTCCTGACAAATTTTAAAAAGCAACTTTTTTTTGCATTTCTTTGCTTCTGTATTTAATCCTTGAATAATAAAATGCTATTAACTTTTACTCAGAAATCCTGACTTACTCAGAAAACATGGCTTACTACATTAGAAATGTATTCAGAACTGCATTCTAATAAAATGAAAACAACTAGCAATCAAAATTAATACTAATATTAATAACTAAACATACTTACCTCTATACATGCCAAAATAGCCTTCTGAATGTAAAGTTTTCATTAGACAATCCAACCTGATCAGAACATCAGTAAAAACAACTCATAAGTTTTTATATGCAATGTTTGGTACAATTCCAGCTACTGTTTTAATATCTATTTTTCTTTCCAGTGATATCCATATTTATATAGAATTAGCCAGTCCAATCTGATCAGAACATCAGTAAAAACAATTTGTAAGCTTTTACAAACTTTGAAATAATTCCAGCTATTGTTTTAATATATGTTAGTCTTTCTAATGTTGTCTATCCATATTTATACATAATACAAAAGTCTCTATACAAATGTTTTTGCTATTTTCATAAATGACTTTCAGCTAAAATACTTCTAAGAGTAGAAATTAGCATTAGCAACAATGAATACCCTAATGCCAGGTATGTGAGCATCTCAAGCCTTAGAACTACATATAATAATTACATAATCATTCCATTAATAATGGTATATTTCTATTCCCCAGCATCTGCATCAATTTTTATCCACTATGATAAAAATTGCTATTTGAACAATTTATAAACATAGTAATATCAGTTTCATAGTTACAAAAAAAATCAGATTAAATCCCAGCTATTGAAGAAGTTTCCTGTCCTAGAAATAGACAAGATTTAAAAGGGCTTTTGAAAAACATCCTCTTCAAAACAAGCTTTATTGGCTTGAGATGTTTTTCTAAAGGTCACTTACATGCTTTTGTAGACTTGCTGTCCACTTCTTTGATTCTGTAGCCTAGTTTTTACCAAGTCAATTGGAAATACACAAGTAACACCTATGATCCCAGCAGCTCCTCCATTGATGAGTTTAGCAGGCAAACTAAACAGAAAAAATTATAGTATAAATATATAATTTATAATTACAGCTCACTGCTTCTCTCTTCCCATAACCTGTCCCTTCCCTGTTCCTATCCATACAAAATTAGCTGCTTTGTCCTTTGTTTTGCTACTTAAGAGCATAATCAATAGGAAGTAGCAATAACATCTTTTTAAATTTCATGATTCTTGTGGAATACCTTGTCATTGCTTCAGGCTTACTACACATTTTTCTTTCCCCTCTAAACGTGAGATAACACCCCAGTAAAAAAAAAATCTAGGTAACTATATCAGCCTCCAACCTTGCAATTACTTCAATCTTATTTTCTTCCATCACTTTTCACCCTATTGCATTTTACACAGAATTTAGGCTACCATATACCAACATCTGATATCTTTAATTTGAATCTTTTGATGTTTACATTGAAGCTCACTTAATTTTTTTAAATCTAGAGTGGGACATACCTAATCTGTTTCTCAGCCATTTTCATCTCAAAAGGAAGAATGCTCCAAGTTTTCTTTGGTCAGTGAAAATAATACAAGCTGCCGATTAGAAGTTGGTTCTTTGAAGAGACAATTCGGTCTAATCTCTGCAAACTGAACCCATACCTTAAAATCTGTTAGTTGTTCTATAAATAATTCAGAGGGATCTCATTGGCTGTTCGAGCATAGAGGCATTCCAAATATGCCAAACCATCTCAAATTCAGTATGACAAATCAGAATACCCTCTCACAACTGCTATTACACCAAATGTCATCAGTTATTATTAATAGCTAGATGATTAATTTATGCCATGAAGATTCAACTGAAGTTGCAATATACTTTTTATATAATGCCTATGAAATTATACAGAATAGCTCTTTGATGAATCAAAAGTCACACAGAAATTAATTTAGAAGGAAATCTTAAGACATGTTTCATATATTCCACTTTAATTAAATGAAAGCCGTATTTGTGTTTGAAACTCTAGAACTTGGTTAATCCATTTTTCCCACTCCTGAAGTGTTCATGAATCATTGTCTGCAGAAGTGGCAGATCTTCCGAAATGTTGCATGCCTGCCAAAAGATTTCCTATCAAAGAATTACCATGGCAGGAAAAACTGCGCATTCAGATGCAGCTCATTTATTTTGACATTTATTTGCCACAGCAGTTGGCAACTACATTGTATTATATTTTCTGCAGAGGTGCAGTAGGGAATGCTCTGGCAGGAAGTCCTTTTGATCCAACACTTGTAGATTATGAACAAGGTTGAAATGCAGCTTCACTATTAGAAATACCTTGTTCTATTGTTATTATACTAGTAGTTGTCCCTTTCTGAAAGATTTGCTGGCTGAAGGGGTGGGAAACCTGTTCTCAAGAAAGGGGAACAGGAGGAAAAAGAAATATCCTATTGTCAAAGCACCGCCAAATGGCAGGTGACACCACGCCATCATATTTTCCAATGACAATTTAATTTTTTCTCTTGCTGCTGTCATCCCCTCAGAAAAATGCAGCTTTCTGAACTGGGGCCAAGGTGGAATATTATGTGCATTTTTCCTACAGAGAAAGCCCTCCGACAGCAAAGTCTTTTTCGCCCTTATTAAAAAAAAACACTATTTGGGCATCTACTTCACAACTGAATGACGGATACAGAAGTCAAAGATGCAGCTTTCCCAGCGCAACAAGCCTCTTTTGCTACGCTTTAAGAATGGTTTCGCCCCACTTCTAAAAAATACTCCGGCTTCTCTAATGCAAGAAAGCTCTCATACCCCTAAGCACGATTTTCCTTGTATGCTAGCGTGGGACTTGGGAGGGGTCGTGAGACAAAAAAACGTAATGGAAATGAAATGTGATCGTAGAGGCGCCCGTGAAAAAGGAGACCCCATTCCAATTTAGTCTCCTCGGGTCAGGTGACGGACAAGGATTCCTTTCCCTTCCCGCTCCCATTTACTCGCCGGCTACCGGGCTGACCACGGGATTAGAAAAACGTCCACTGCGTTTTCTCCTCCCTCTCCCCAGCAAAGGCGCGCCTTGATTGGCCGCAGCAATTACAGCTCCTCCAATGACAACACTTTCCATGTTTCAGCTCACCCTTTACCCTTCCCTATCTTTTCCAAGTGCCAATTCTTTGGAGGGTCTTTTTGACAATTCCGCGGAGCTCCTTTAGCACGCAAAAGATTGCTTGCGATTTTTCCTTTTGTTTAAACCCCACGGCCATCTCAGTGCTCCAGCCTGTTCACTGCATCCTCACTGAACAATCGTGGTGTCCTCTCCCCCCCCCCATCTCGTTCTCCTCCTGGCAGCTTCAGTTGCAAGGAATCTCAAATTTACCTAAGAGTAAAGCGCTGGAAACAGAGATTTTACGTCCACTTAGTTCTTCCTTTTGTTCAGCCGTTCCTTTATTTCTGCTCCACCGAGTTGGAGAGAGGCGCATACAAATATGGGCAACTGAGCACTCCCCAGATTCGTTAGATCACAAATTTCATGATTTTTGGTCACATTTGGTTAGTGCCGATGAGAGTTTAAGTCCTGAAAAGCAGTCGGTTGACTCAGCAAGTCTTATACAATAGGCTCCAAATCCATCATAAATACCTTTATTCAAGGTTTTGAGATGGAACAGCTTGCGGGTGTGCGGGGGGGGGGGAGACGAGAGTCTGATAATATTGCAGTCAAAACCTGCATAGATTTATCTGGTATTGTGATTTTTAGTTTAATAAAAGCATTGACTGCACATTGCTGTTGGAATTTTTATCACAGTTTCCTCATTGTGAGATACTGAATGTTTGCAAACACTTATTTCCCATCATAAGGTGTAATTCTATTGTAAGTTTTCATTTTATTGACAAAAAACCCTGACACATAAATGCTTATGTATTTCAACATGTTCTCATTCCGTGACGTAGACTTTATGGTTTATATTGCCTCAGTGATGGCTGAGTTATGCCAAAAGTTCCAATTCATTTTCTACTACTGGATGGAAAAACAGTAGTAATATGGGAAAAAGCTGCCTACTTCCCAAATCATCACATTGGCAAGTGTGGTGAAGATATTTAAATCCTCCCTCCCAGCAGCTGTATATTCAGAAGCTGCCACTTGGTTGTAAATTTTGCTGTGTTGTGCAAGACTGTGGACTTACAAGTTTAATAAATACATAACATAAGCAACTTAAATGAAGACCTTGTGTAATCAAACCAAGGTAATTAAAATCTTGGTAATTACAACCAGATGTATAAGCCTTGCTATTTCAAAAACTCATTGTTGGTTTTTTTTAAATCTGCTGTGCTGTTGGAAATTTCTACAATTTGGTGCTTATAAACTCTTGTCTGTTCTTTGCCACTGCCACCACTTGCCAAATAATGAATGGCTCAAATCTCCGAATGTTGTGAATCATCGAGACTAAGCCTTCATATAGGCAACTTACTATAATTTTATGTTTTTCAGAGAAATGCTTTTTCTTCCTAGTAGGGATCTTCTGGCTTTAACTGGAATGGGTAAGCTGGTGCCCCAGTATCCCATTTATAGCCCTCAGAGCCTTCAGAATTGGCAAAGCTTAAAATGTTACAAATATTAACAGGGCAGGGCTTAAAATAAATCTGTAATCTCATCCTTTAAATTCATCCTTTCAAATGGAAATCACTATTCCCGCCCACCGCCGTTATTTCATTGTGGCGCTTGAGGAGTAGAAACAAGTTCCTCAGTCAAAAATGGTTATCTCCCCCCCACCACTTTAATAGTTGTATTATCCATCGTTTTAAGACATATTGTAGTTTCAATATGGAAACAGAAAATATACAAAGATGTAAAATGACAAAAGATAACATGGAGGAAAAAAATGCAATCTAAACCAGGGGTGTCAAACTTGTGTTGTCAAAGCATTGTCATGTGACGTATCACTTTTCCCCCTTTGCTAAACAGGGTGTGGTTGTCGCCAGTGCGTGACACATCTGGCCCGCAGGCTGCGAGTTTGACACCCCTGTTCTAAACAATATTCCCTCTCCAAATAAACTTTCAAGATGTTTCAGTGCAAAATGTATCTTTACATTATACATTGTAATTTTTGTAATATACTACAGTCTTTAAGGAAAAGGAATCCTTTGAATGTAGCTTTTTAAAAATGTATTCATAACAAACTCAACATTGAAGCCAATATTTATCTAAAACACTAAAAAAGTTAAAAAGTATCTATCCCAAATACTAACATTTGACTTTCAGCCAAAAAGCCCAGGCAGAGCAAGGAGAAATGTGATAGCCTCAGATGAGAGAAGAGCAGAAGCTGACACAGAAGATTAAAGAGCCATCTGTGAGTAATGATATATTCAAGTAGGTTGTTACATTCAAAGAGCCCAATTTCAGCAACAAGTTTTCATCAATGCCTGCTATACTGGGTTTCTGCTAGTTTTTGACCCTGGATTGGGTGTATATTTTTTGTTCCACTGTTAAGGAATTCGCAGAGCAACCCTGAGTAGCAAGGGTGTGCACATGAAAAGCGATTGAGAGTAGTTAGGAAATAACACAACCAACACACAGATACACTGAGTTGTGTTTACTTTCAGGAAATAGTAATAAGGCACAGTCCAATAAACAGTCCAGGTCATACACAGATAAAGCAGTAGATAGTAAAACAATAGTCCAGGGATAATCCAATAACAAAGTCTTCTTACCAGTCATTGTAGTCATATACAATAACAGTTCTATATTTGCAAACAGTAGCAAACACAGCAAAAATCAGTAAAGAGCAGCAAAAAGCATCAAAAGAGAAACAAATCAGATTTCTAGCTCCCTCTTAAGGACATTGGCTACAGAACTAACCAATCAGGACACAGTTTGATGCAATACAGCAATACAGCAATATTGATGGTTTATACTCAGGGGTGAAATGCTCCCAGTTCGGACCGGCTCGGGCGAGTAGGTAGCGATGGTGGTGGGCAGTTCGGAGAACCGGTAGCAAAAATCCCTGCCCACACCCTCCATGCCCAGCTGAGCCACGTGATCATCAGAGCCTTTTTTTTCCTTTTAAATGGCTCTGACAATTCAAGCTCTGACGATCCCAGCTGAGTTGCCTGCTAATCAGGCAACTCAGCTTGGATCGTCAGAGCCATTTAACTGGTAGCAAAACTCCATCCCCACCTCCTTCCTCCTTCCCCCCTCCAGCCTTCAGCTTGCTTACCTTAGCTTGTTGGTCGCAATGCCTTGCGATCCATTGCATCAGCAAACAACTGAATCTCCCTGCCTTCAATCAAGCTCATCGGTGAGCAGCTCTATCTGCCTGCCTGTCTGCCTACCCCTTCTATTGCAGGGGTCTCCAAGCTGGCTGAGGAATTCTGGGAGTTGAAGACAACAAGTCTTAAAGTTGCCAAGGTTGGAGACCCCTGTTCTATTGGGTAAGAATCTTTCCCCTTTTGGGAGCTTTAAAAAAAATAGTTAATTGGGGGGTTTTTTTAGTTGTTCTTTTTTTAGACCTAGCCATTTAAAGTTTAGGAAGTTTTAAATTTAGCTGCTTTTATATAAAA
>JANHZT010000964.1:40463-54405 GCA_032468215.1 Stegonotus admiraltiensis
GTAGTTTATACACTGCTCAAACAACTAAAGGGAACACAAAACTACTGTATGTAATGAACAAAGTATTTAATAAGGCTGTTTCATTCATTCAGATCTCAGATGTCTTCTCCTTGGGTTACTTTATTTTTTTGAGCAGTGTATTTATAACACATCTGGTTTCCCATAACTTTTTAGCACAGCACATTGTATTTTAGGATATACCATACTTTTTGGAGTATAAGACTCACTCTCCATGCCCCCAAAAGAGGGTGGAAATGTTGGTACATCTTATACACCGAATACAGCCATTTTTGGCCTCCTGAAGCCCCAAAGCCCCAAAAACGGGCCAGTTTTTCACAAAAAACGGAATGCGCAGAGGGTTTCGGAGGCCTGCAGTGTGCTCCTGGGGACTGGGGAGGGCAAACACTTTTTTTTTCTTGCTTACTTCTTCAAAATCTTGGTGTGTCTTATACACTGTGCATCTTATAGTTCAAAAAATACGGTAATCTTATATCCTGGTGGTGCAGTAGTTAAGAATAAAGTATTGCAAGCCAACTCTGCCCCCAGACTGGAGTTCAGTCCTAACAAGTTCAAGGTTGACTCAGCCTTCTATCCTTCTGAGGTCAGTAAAATGAAGAACCAGACTGCTGAGGACAATATGCTGGCATTGTAAACTGCTCAGCAAGTGCTGTAGAGCACTATGGGGCAGTATATAAGTCTAAATGCTATTTCTATTTCTATCTTCTTTCATCCCCAGAATATTATCTTTTATTGCAGAATATAGCGGATATATCGTAGAAAGAAAACTGTACATGCGACACATCTTATAAAGTAAGCTAACAAATACTCATTACTTTTCATTCAGATTATTTTTATTAGATTTTTGCATCAACTTCAGTAGAGAAACAGTGATAAAAATGCATTAAGAAAACAGAATATGTTTCAATAACATCAATTGCTAATAACATTTACACAATGATTACATGGGAATGATGCTTAGTTCCCCATGAAAACAGCTTGATGCATGATGCTGCTAGATAGCAAAAACATCAGGAAGGAGGAGTATGTTTATTTACATTTCTATCAACATTTGGAGAATTAATGAAGTCTTTTGCACAAATTCCAAAATACACATTTCAAGGAGTGAAAATTCTAGTTATGTACAACTACTGCAATAGAAAATAATGTATTATTAAATAAAATAATGGATTCCACAAAGGGAATCTGCAGAGTAAGCATACAGCTATCTTCAGATTCTGTATCTTTCTGGTCGTGCTTGATCCATGCATAATTGCTGGGAGGAATGAAGCCCAGTTTTCCAGCAGATCTAATCCACTGCTCCCTAAAGACAGTGAAAGGTCTGGAACTCAGTCTAATAATTCCCAGAGTTACTGAGAATTTGTATTAAGCAGGACAGAGCATCTATTAGATGCATAATATGCCCATGGCTTTATAAAGAACAAAACTAGGACAAGCTGCTGTTCAAAAGAAGGTTTAATAAGTGCTTTTTAAAGGGTCTTCAATTTATTTGCTTTTTCTCCTATAATAAGGCACTGCTTTACACATTTGCAGTGTCATAGTGCTGAGGTAGCCTGTATATCTATAGGTGTAGGTATTATAAGTGCTGGGTTTTTTTTCCTGAAGATCTTTGGGAGAATGTAACCCTACAACCTCCACATCTTTCTAAAACTGCTGCCTCTAGTATATTTATGGTGATCATTTGTTACAATACAAAAAGACTGTATTCCTTAGCACAGCTGAGATAAAAAGGAGAATGTCAAATTTCAGTCAATGAGGCAATAGCATAATTCAAAGGATTCATGTACGTTACAAAAATCAAAACGGCATCCATGTGCCCCAGTAGTGAATTATCAGGAATATCTTATACTGTATCACATAAACCTGGAAAAGAACCTGAGGGCTAGTTCTCATGGTTTTGGGCCATTCTTAGCATGTCTGACTTAGTCTTCTCAATGAAACAATTCAGAAAATTTAAATGCCAATAACATAGGTACATAATTGACATACCATAGAGAAAAAACGTAGCCCAAGAATTAATCCCTCCCAACATTCAAGATACGATGTTTTGGAGATGTAATTCAATATAAGGGACTCCCCCACCAAAATGACACTGGAAATTGTAAGATCTGGAGAATAGAGCCATGGTGTTTTTAAAGGCACTGGTAAGATTTTTTTTGACATATAAAGAATATATTTAATTCTGGCTTGCATGTCAAACACATATTCTTTCATTATTTTTAGGAGTAGATGATCTTAAGACAAGTGTTAACAATTATACCCATAAAAATAAAGACAGTGTGATGCAAGCAAGGAGATGGAAACTGACATCAATAAGTTTGATTTTAATTTCAAAACTCTATTTATAGAATTGGTGTTCTGTCCTGTTTCTCAAAAGGCACTTAAAGATAAAGAAGCAGCCAAGCAATAATGGATAACATTTGGGAAGCAAGACTGGTTTCTCCAATAACATGAGTGCAACAACAACATTTGCCAGCACTCCAATACATTTTTTTCTTCTTAAACAGCAATGGCATGTATATATGGAGGAAAATCTCTGCTGCTGTTTTTCCATTACCAGACAGTGCATGTGTTTTCCAATCCATCTTCATAGCTATCATATTCCCCTCCCTGCCTTCCCATCCTGGTGTTTAAGCCATAGCTTATTTATCAGCATTGTTCAGTAAGGAGGTCTAAGGGCAGTCATTTCATACAAACCACAAATGGTCACAAGCAGACAATTTGGAACCATTTATGACCAGGTACTTGTTCAATATTATTATTTTTGGGCTAGTACAGGTAGTTGGTGTACTTTCCCAGCATAATAAAGGAGAATGTTTGTACTTCAGGGTTGACATGAGGGGTCCTTGCTGCTCCCTGAGCTTGCTTGTTTTCTTGCATATGTTTCATTATCCGAACTAGGTAATATCATCACTGCCATCACTAGCACTGATGATGTTATCTAACTCAGAGTTTCCCAGCATAAAAATGCAACTACCAGAATTTTTTGGTATTTACAGCAACAGCTCTCCCATCTCTTCTAAAACCCAAATGAGAAGAGAAAAACAATAAAAATGAAAAACAGCAGCACAGATTAAATAGAATTTGTCTTCTCCTCCTGATGTGGAATATTTGGAGCACAAAAGATTTCTCAAAGTCTTTCCCAAAGAATTCCCCAAACTTATCCATACCAGTTACATGGACTGACAAAGACTTCCCAAAGACTTCTGAAAGCTGGAACATAGGATGGGAAAGTAGTGCAACAACATTGCCATATGCTGATGTGTGATTTGGCTGAATGAGCCCTCAGTCTGAATGAAACACAGGATGGAAAACAGAAGAGGCGGGAACAAAGCAGGGCTGAGGATTGTAGGACAGGGTGATCTCTACAGAGAAATTACTGATTTTTCCAATGTTTTCACACCCTGTTTCCATTTTTAGATTGATTCTGGTCTCATTTGAGAATGGCTGGCATAATAATGGAAGAGATGGTCTATTCTTAAGGACATTTTACAGGTAGTCCCCGACTTATGACCACAATTGAGCCCAACATTACTGTTGCTAAGTGAGACATTTGTTAAGTGAATTTGCCCCATTTTACGACCCTTCTTGCCACAGTTGTTAAGTGAACCACTGCACTTGTTAAGTTAGCAAAATGGTTGTTAAGTGAATCTGGTTTCCCCATTGACTTTGCTTGTCAGAAGGTCACAAAAATCACATGACCCCGGGACACTGCAACTGCCCTAAACATGAGTCAATTGCCACCACGTGACCATGGGGATGCTACAACAGTCATAAGTGTGAAAAATTGTCATAAGTCACTTTTTTCAGTGCTGATGTAACTTCGAATGGCCACTAAATGAACTGCTGTAAGACTAGGACTACCTGTATTTAAAAAAAAAGTAACTTTATGGGGAAATCACTAAAGCAGGTTCCACTTTAAGTCCTTCCATTTTCAAGAAATCATTTTCAAATCAAAAAGTTAGCAGAAATTGATTCCAAAGTCTTAATTTTATGATAGTTCATACCAAAGACATTTTTAAAGTTAAAAATTATTACATATTTATTTCTGTTTCTGTTAAACTGCAAATTCCTGGTAAGAACTAATTGCAGAACTGACGAAACAGCTTCCTAAATAACCAGGCAGTCCATTTAGTTACTCAGAGCTCTAGTAATGTCTTCTCCATTAAGAGACTCTCACCTGGACCTCAGGAGCTGCCAGCATCCAATTGATCTCAAGGGCAGTTGGTAAATTAGGCATTTGATACCTTTCCTTAGGTATATCCCCTATCACTTGAGTTATTTTCTAATGGGTTCAAATAACTTATCTGGGCCAAGCAGTTGAAATTTGTTGGAGAGATGGGGTATACCCACAATAAAAAATTGAGGGAAAGCAGGGAACAACTCACACAACTTGGGGCACTTGTCCCTTTCTCTCTTTGACGTACACACACACACACACACGAGTAATTCCCTTTTTACAACCCTGTGATATCTTAATTCGGGGTAGAGTCAGGCAATTGGATGGAGCTGAGCATTTACTGGCTGGACGCCCTTCCTGACGCCTAAGTAGAGTACTCAGCACACTGAATTTCAAATGAAGACCTCACTAAAAAGGCTTACCATGAAATCATATATGCTTTGAATGTATTTTGATGAAAAATGTGCATGAAACATATAATGTAATTAAGTTTTATTAACAACTGAAAATTTCCTAACACATGGTTTTAGATGGCCTATCTATTTAAAAGGAAATTAAACAACTGAATAAAAAGAGAGACTGAATTATTGCTTGAGTTCTGATTCCTAAAATTATAGCTTGTCAGGAAAGGACCATTTAAAAGTTCCCACCATGCACTTTCCATGTAAGTCAGTGGTAGAACCCCATTGATTGTAATACAGTATATTAAGACTGCACCACAATGATTTTCCTCTGTCCAGCTTAATTTTGCAAAATTATTATTAATGTAATTTAGTAGAAATGAATATAAATAATACAAAGCACAGTTATAATTTGTAAACTCAGCTCAGCCCTGAGGTATTTTAAGAGAATTATATCATTTCTGCATTTATCCAGTTTTAAATAGTCATGCCACGACTAGATAAAAGTTTGATGTCGTTAAAATAATGTGCAGTAATTTTTAGAGATAATAAAAATGGAGTGTATTAAAGTAGAACTGCTCACCTCTCAATGTTTTAATTTTAGTTCTATAGCCAGAACACCAAAGACAGGCTTTTAATTTTATGACCTTAGGTTTTGGCATGTGCTGTACACGTTTCTGGCAGGAACAAATAGCTTTTCTTTGAACATTAATTGGCTGCACTGACTTCTAGCAGTCTGAGAACATAGAACAAAGCAAAAGACTGAAATCTGAAGGTTAATTTGTCTGATATCACTTTTTTTAGGTACAGGAAGTAGGGCAACTTTACACACGTAGAATTTCTCATCTTTCAGTATAAGCTTTCTGCTTCTTCCCAAATGTATTAGTGCCCACAGTTCAAACAACTGAAGTGTGAAGCCTGGTATGAATTCTGTGCCTGGGATGGTTGCCTAACTGTCACCATTACTGGTTATTGTTCTTGACTTCATTAATGACAACTCCTCCTCCTCTTTATTTTTAAATGTAATGTTGAACATTTGTTCAGGGTCTTCAGGGACTGTCTGTATTCTCCTATACACATAATCCTGTTCTGAAGTACTTGTCTCAGGCCTTTGAAGTTTACTTTGAGCTTCAAAATGCTACACAGCTGCCTTGCATATTTGTGGATGGACATGCTATTTTAAGAACATTTCTTTTAAACACACAAATATGCATACACAAATTGAGTTAATTTTTACCCAAGCTTGAGAAGTATTGATTTCAATGAAAGTACAAGGTTAACTTTGACTGGAACATGAAAATAATGATAAATATTATTTGTATATTAGGTATGTTCCCTATTGTGTAAAGCCAGCATGCAATTGTTATAACAAATAAAAGGTTGCAAACAGCATTACGGTTATTATGGTCCCTGCAGCAAATAAATAAACTGCATTTCTATGGGCACTAATGAAAAAGCAAGTACCAATGAACAGGAATTGATTTTGTATCAACATACTTTAAGGGATATGTTACAATGGCATGAAATGGCCATTGGGATAGGGTGTGCATTTAGGGACTGAGTAATCATCATAGTAACTGTGTAAAATAATTTGGGCATCAATTTTAGATTATGGTACAGTAAGGCTTTTTGGTCCATATTAAAAATAATTAGGGCAATAAATACTAAATAGCATTTGGGAAAAAAACCCAAGCAAGGAACAGTTTTTTGAGTGAAATTAAGTTTCTTACTGAGGTACCTGGACATGTTTTAAATAGATCCTACATAAAATCATGATTGGACAAGATGTCTCAGTTGTAATGAGTTTATTTTGAACCGAAAGCTTTAACTGCTCTCTGCTTGTTTGGTACTAGCTCTTGGGTTTTGCTCTGCTTTTCTTTAAAAAGGCCAGTGAGTTCCCTATCAATCTCTATCATGTAAACAATTCTGCATATAAATAAATATATAAATCACACACACACACAATCTTCCAAGGGGACAGCTGCCTAGAAGCAGAACTCATTTCTTTAAATATAGTTATCCAGAGGAGTGACAGAACCCCAGGGGCAGAGTCAAAAGAGGAATCAGCCTTGAGTCTCTATGTACCCACAAATGGACTAAGTGCAACCCTTTTGACTTCCTTTGTTCCTTATCTAAGGCCAGAACAGTGCTAACCATTAGTTGAGCAGATTCCTGTACATAGGCAAGAGTACTAATAGATAACTTTAACTGCAACTTCACATGTGGTCTTGGTCTTTCCCGCTTGACATTTTCTTAAATGGGACATTCCAAAGACTGAAAGAAGATAGGACAGAGTACTCATTTTCCTACAGGAATTTCCTTCTCCAAAAATGATTAGTAAAGAGGACTCCATTATGAAAAACTTTTTATCAAGAAATGTACCTCTGTGTGTGTGTGTGTGTGTGTGTGTGTGTGTGTGTGTATACATGCATGTGCATGCATAATATAAATAATGCAGAAATATGCATGCAGATAGAGACACTCACAAAACATACATACAATCAAAGGGACTGTATATACAGCTATAAGTGCATCTGCACCAAAACAAGCACACATACATACAGGGCCTATTCCTCCATAGCTGTGCAAAGTCATACTTCAAATAAATTTTAGTTTTAGATGTCACTGTTGGCCTTGGAAAGGCATTGTTAGCCTATCTTACTTGCTCATGTCATAATTGTTTTAAAATTTTAAATGCAATCACAGGAAACTCTTGAACTCACCAAACACTCCCCTTTTCTGTCAGTTGATTAACACCTAATTAAAAAATAGATTACAGTTGTTAAGTTGAGTGGGCAAGCACTTCTTCAGAACTGTGTTGCAGCTTTTCCTTCAGTCCTGGGTTCAAAATAATGTGATACAGGAAGTGTTCTAAAGCATGTCTCTTGTGTTTCGGATCGCACAACAAAGGACCATGCTGAAGATCATGCCAAAGATCTGAAAAATGAGAGCATTATTTTAAAAGATGCAATGTTTGTCACATATGAGCAATGCTTCAGAGAATTTGAGTCATTGTTCTTTGGAATGGTTCTCTGTTCACTAGACATTTTGGATACTTCAGGATCACAGTATGATATCAAGTATTTTGTAAAGGTTTTTTCTCCTTACTTTTCAGGGAAAAAAATATCAAAACTCCAGGTATCTACCTGATTCTATTTTATTACTATTATGTTCCCAGCCAGGCCCATGTGAATTATTCTGACTGGCAAATAAAACTCTGGGGGTTCTTGGTGCTCTGTGAGCTTGGTTGTTTTCTTGCAGACATTTTATTACCAAACTAGATAACATCATCAGTTCTACTAGGGATTTTGCTTTAATGCCTGATCTAACATCCCTATCTCAGAACCTACCTACCTAGATAGATAGATAGATAGATAGATGATTGTTTATTTTAAATTGAACAGCTAAAAGAAGTTAAAATATATATTTATTGTTTAGTGTTGTGCATTTTACAATTTTAAAGTTATTATCATTACTGTTATTATTCATAATAAAACTTGTTCATTTATATTTTTTACCTTTTTTTGTATACCATCAAAAGTCACTTACTTAGTGGTGAGCAGCCATATAAATATGATTAAATACATGAAATAATGAAGTGGTATAAATATGGAAGATTAAACTTCGAAGAAAGCCCTTTTACTTCCAAGATCCTGGTCTTGGTTGTGTGGGAGCAATTAACATCTATATTTTCCCCCTAAAACATGCCATTTATAGAGAAGGAGCAGGATTGCAAATTTTAATTTATTATATGGCACATTCACATCATATTTTGATAAAAACACAAGGGATAAAAATACAAAATATGAAAAAAGATCTAAAATACTGTAAACATACTGTATATCTAGATTACAGATATAATTTTTTGCTTCATTTTTCACAGCCATTTTTCACTATTTGTTCTATTTTGGCACTCTGACACTATGTGTTGAAGAGTTTGTTGTTCGGCCCCAAGTCATAATTTGGTGATGGTATTGTGACTACAGTGGACAAGGAATCTTACATCTTGCATAGCTTCTAGAGCAGTATTTTTCAACCTCAGTAATTTTAAGATGTGTGGACTTCATCCCCCTGAATTCCCCCAATCAACATGCCAGCTGAGATCCATGCAAGGGACACTTACAGTGATTCTCTGTTCTCTTTAGTAATCTGCTATCATTTCAATGGCTTTGAAAGATTTCAGGTTTGTGTAAATACAATGTTGTTGTTGTTGTTGATGATGATGACAATAATAGTCAATACAATCAGAATTACTTACTGTGATTCCAGCAATTGCAATCCCAACAATGCCAAGTAAATGAAGATTCGAATTAACGAGACTCTCTATTTCAGTCAGACAGTTCTGTTCAAGACATGAAAGACATGAAAGTCTTCAATCCTTTCCTAAATCTACTAATATGAATTCTCAACAACCACCTCTATCTCTGGCAGATATGGTTTTTTTTAATCCAGCACCTTATTATCGCCATTTCTTATTTTCCTTTCTCTGATTCTAAGGGATGCTAGAACATCTGTTCTACTCCAATTTCTTCTATATTTTGTTAAGAATAATAATTTCAGCAGTGTCCTGGAAACAGCCATCATTGTTTCTGGCTGTATCTTCTGTTCCATCCTTTCTTCGTTGCCTTTGCTATAGCTGCAATGCAAACCCTGAACTGCCAAATATAGGAGGAGGGATTCATTTAAAAAGATGCACCGTTTTCCCAAACACAACTGTAAGACATTTGAATTTGTGTAGAATCATCAATACTTTGCAGTTTTGTCTGGTCAGGATCTCATGCCATCCTCCTAGTCTATGGAAATACTTGGTCCTCACATCATGTATAATTTCATTAAACATATACTCTTTATTTAAATCAATGCAGTTTGTTAAGACAATATCCAAAAGATGGTTTAATGTAAGGATTTTTCGGTTTAGAAAGATGGAATTTGTGGAAATGGTAAAATTGACCTGTTTGATCAGTGATAAGATAAAGATTGGAAACCTCTTATGCACTTTTTACTGAAAATGAAAAAAAAAGAACTGGTGACTTATTGATTTGTTGATTAAAAATGGTTGAATATGGGAAGAAGGGACAATGAACTAATTTTTATGAGGGAGGAGAGATAATAAGTTTGTTCGTCACTGCTGTAAAGAAAATCAGAAGTCATTTCTTTATATATATATATATTATTTGTATTTATTTTCATACTTTTTGTATATTTTTTATTTTTAAAATATCTTACTGTTTATTATTTTTTATACTTTTGTAAAATCTTTAATTTGTTTTAAAAAAAGATTTATAACAAGATGGCTCTTGTTTAACTGTGCTGCTGTTCCTCTTATCAATACAGCAAAACAGCCTTAAATCATTGAAATAGTTGTATACATGGGCATCTGCAGAATATGATGGTTTTATCAGAATGACACAACAACTATCACAGGATGCAAGCTGTGCCTCTTATGTTTTTAATGCAAGCTTCCTCATTTGCCTTCCCTGCAGATGCCTACAAATTCATTTCCTTCTTTTCCTGGATTTCTGCCTCTCTAGTTATACAATGTGATTTTCCAGGTCTACACATAGAGTCAGTTTATGAATAAAAATACTGGAATACAGAATTGCACTACATCACAACGTGGGGTAGCATGCATGGACAAGCTATTTTTGCAGGCAGGAAAATCAGTGAAGAGGAACTGAACATACATTATCTATGACATTCACATAACTTAATTCTATTTTCACAGAAAATAAAATTAGACTGTCAACTATATGTTTGTCTGGTTTATCTTGTCTGAACTAGTATGAAAGTTCACATAAACAAAATTAAGTTCATTTGATTAGGTCTGCCACATAGCTCATTTTGGCCCCAGCTCTAACTGGTCTCTAAGAGAAGGTCAACCGGAAATTTTGGCTCAGGAGTAGAAATCAGATTAAGCTAAACCTCTCAAGAAGCCAGTCAGTAAGGGTGAGGGAATCAAAGGTCTTTTAATCCAGCTGCATGAATAATGTAGGCATCCTTGCATGTACAAGTAGTGCTTGACTTACAACAGTTCATTTAGTGACCATTTGAAGTTGCAAAGGCATTGGAAAAAGTGATTTTTGACCATTTTTCACACTTACGACCTTTGCAGCATCCCCATAGTCATGTGATCAAAATTCAGACGCTTGGCAATGGACTCATATGGGGAAACTAGATTCACTTAAGAACCATGTTACTAATTTAACAGCTGCAGTGATTCAATTAACAACTGTGGCAGGAAAGGTTGTAAAATGGATCAAAACTCACTTAACCTCTGTCTCACTTCTGAACAGAAATGTTGGGTTCAGTTGTGGTTGTAAGTTGAGGACTACTTGTATGTCGAGGACTAGTACATGTCCGTATTAACCAAACAATAGAAGGTATGTAATTATTTTCTTTTTAAAAAAATTAAATCACAAACTATATACATGATCACACTGGGGACGTTAATCTTTTCTTCTGCATTATGAACTTGATGAGGATAATTCATCCACACTGCTATTTGTTATGGAAGGAAAGTTTCACTGGCATGACAAGTAAATTAAAAAAAAAAAGTTCTGCTAAGATGTTTCATTTTATGGAAATCAGGAAAAGGTAATGACCAGTTCTGACATCCCAGAAGATTGCAAGCAAATTCGAAGGGCCGCAGAAACAAGTTGGCTGCAATAAATACTGCTTGCTTTATTTTGCAGTCTTCTTCAGATATATGAATGTGTGTATAATTGGCAAAGCAAACAAATTGCTTAGAAGTCATCTTGCTGGCATCCTACTTTGGTGCCAAATGGCTCCTGTCCAGATCATCTCCTCTGGCTCCAGGGATGATATTCCCACCATGTCTTATCCCATCCCTAGGCTATTTTTGGCTTCACTGTCAGAATGACATGACAGAAGAGAGGCACTTACTTTAGACGGTCCATCTTTTGGACAGGTAGGTTTTACTTGAACGTCACTGTCTTTCCCACAGCATTGAAGCTGGAGGGAGAGAGATAATATATTACAAAACTTCCCAAAATAAACATTTTCAAATGATTCAAAAAACCCAAAATATGCTTACCCCAATGATATTATTCAGAATTCATACTTATGGCAAACTATAACATGTATTAATAAGGTCAATCCAATTTATGGATGCAAAGGAATCAACTTCAAACAAGTCAGTGTGATTATGGATATTAGAGCTGCCTAGGTCTGGAGATATTCCATCTTTAACCTGGGATAGGATAGCAATTCTCCATTCAAGAGCTGTGCACAATTCAAGGGATCCTCCAGCACTCATAGCTCCTACCTTTTGAGTAAGTGGCAGCTATGACCAGGAAAACCTTTGCACAGCTTCATCTGGAGTGCCAGTTGTGCCCTTTCCTGGAAGTCCTTTCAACAGTCATATAATGCCTGGAATGCACTACCTGACTCTGTTGTTACATCCTCAACCCCCCTAACTTTAACCTTAAACTGTTGACCTCACCCCATTCCTAAGAGGTCTGTAAGGGGTGTGCATAAGCGCACCAGTGTGCCTTCCATCCCTGCCCTACTGTCCCCATTTATTTGTACTCATTTCTTGTATTAATATCCATGTTTATACTTATTCCTGTTATCTCATACATGTTTGACAAAATAAATAAATAAATAAATAAATAAATAAATAAATAAATAAATAGCCCTAATTATCTCATAGATTGATTTCTGTGACATACTGTACATGAGGCTGCCCTTAAAGAGCACTTGGAAGCTTTTTCAAATCCAGCATGCAGCAAATGTCCTCTAGATTTCTATTGGTATTGTGAACGTTGATTTGCTTCTCCATAAGACCATAGATTTTTAAAAGCAAGCCAGAGGTGGTATTCAGCAGGTTCTGACCAGTTTTAGGGAATTGGTAGCGGAAATTTTGAGTAGTTCGGAGAACTTGTAAATACCACCTCTGACTGGCCCCGCCCCATCTCTTCTCTGCCTCCCGAGTCCTAGCTGATCAGGAGGAAATGGGGATTTTGCAGTAACTTTCCCCTGGAGTGGGTGGGGGGGAATGTAGATTTTACAGTATCCTTCCCCTGCCACGCCCACCAAGCCACGCCCACCAAGCCATGCCATGCCCAAGCCACGCCCACAGAACCGGTAGTAAAAGCTTTTGAATCTCACCACTGAAGCAAGCTGATAAGATTGCCCCTTCAATCCCCCTGCCTCTAGTTGTTTCTCATTTCTGCTGTAGCTGTCTCAAGAAGGACATCTCTTCCTTTTAAAACAGCTTTTCTAACTTGAGATTCAGCCACTTCTGGTAGTGTTTGAAGCATGAGCTACCAGCATCTTGTATAAACTATTGATAGCTAACAGAGGAATGGTATGTATAAACAATCAAAAACTTTTCAAAGTACAGGGATGACCTTCAACACAGGCCTGCCCAGGAAATGTGCTATGTACTAGCCAATGTATTAGAGGAACATTAAGCATTGCCTGTGATAAGGACGGGGCTCCCAAAAGCTGAAGGAACATGAATTTCTGTATTCACATTCTTCTATTGAATGATACTGTTTCTTGGTTTATTGCTTTATCTCTGAATATTTCATGTATATTCAACTTTGCAGTTAAAGTTATTCTTTTGGTATACTGTATTTTATCCAAAAAAATCCCCACCTCAGCTTCTATCTCATTTGTGGGTCTGTTGAATCCATTAACCTGCTGTCCATATATCGCTTTGGTAAAGCAACATGTTATTTTAAATCTTATGACAACTAAAGGAATTTGTGTTTCTTCCCGAATATTAGCTGCTAAGTGGCACTCCAGTATTATGCAGTAGAATCAGGTTGGATTGGATTAAGTTTAGTTTCTAACAAAGTCTCTTAAGAACTCAGGCTCAGCCAAGCATACAAAAGAAACAAACTGTGGGCTCTCTTGAGCTTTCCCTAAGTCTTGCCCGCTGCCATGAATTTACACACTTACCACAACTAACTAAGAAGGATCAATAAATGGCCACATGTGTGGTAAGAAGTTATTCTAAACTTGGTATTATAGCTGCTTCTGTGGTTAATCAGACTGAAAACCTACCAAGGAAATGAGGCATAGATCAACTGACAGGATAAATGATTCACTGGGTGTAAAGAAAGACACATATTTAAGACTCAAATAAATACTTACCCTGTTTCCCCTAAAATAAGACATCCCCTGATAATAAGCCTAATCAGGCATTTGAGTTCATGCACTAAAATAAGCCCCCCCCCCACAAAAATATTTAAATGCATGAGCAGCCAGTCCCCACCATTTCCTCTGGTTTTCTCCATACACCCCAAAATAATAAGACCTCCCTGAAAATAAGGCCAAGTGCTTATTTTGGGGTTCAAAAAAATATAAGACAGGG
>JANHZT010000964.1:91180-106961 GCA_032468215.1 Stegonotus admiraltiensis
CAAGCTGTCTTAGGAATTCTGGGAGTTGAAGTCCACAGGGTGTGAAAGAGCCAAGTTTGCCTACCACTGTTCTAGGACAAAGCTAAAATGTTCCCACTTTTTCCTGCCTCCACTCCCCCCAACCCATACTAATCTGCTTAATCACTGCATGAATCTGCAGAGCAAAGATAGGGGAATTCAGCTTCTGCTTTGGAGAAGTAAAGAAAGAGAGGTAGAAGAGATCTTATTGTGCTTGGAGCAAGAATAAGCACCATCATTTGCATACACTGGCAAAAAAATCTGGAGTCTGCCACTGGGAGTTGTGCTGCAGATCCTAATCATCTCTATTCATTCAAAGAGCATTATATACTCTCCAGACTTTAGGGAGAGAACAACCATCACGTATGTAGAGGCCGCTTTAAAAAATCCATTTTTAAAAAACCCAATTGCAGAATAGAGAAGAACATGGCAGGACTCATTTTCAGAGCACATCACAAGGTATAGTCTTTATCCTTGAGTTAAGCCTGCCTGGTTTCCACAATATGAGTTAAGCTAAAACGGCTTTCCATCATTTATGGTTAAGAGTGCTGTAGGAAGTCAACTACTGTCTTAGCAAAGGGGAAGACAATCCATGAATTATAAAGCAGGAATTTTGGTGGCAGATTTTTTTACCTTCAGAATTAAGAAGCCTTAGTCTCAAAAAGATGGGGAAAAAAATGGCTTTACTCTTTCCAATCACATCATCCTATTGCTAAATGCTTTCCTGTAGCCCTGCAGAAGGTCAGAAGGCCCCAATCTTCAAATGATGCCCACTTTTCTTAGCACACCAGGTGAAACAGGTTATTATAGGAAGATAGTGGGCTGGGAAAGCATTTGGATATCCTTCCTTCTTATCAGATCTTCACGTAGAGGAAAACAATACAAAAACCTTCTCCCTTGGTGATATGCTGGAAATCTTTGGTCATCACAGTAGCTCCAATAATATCCATCCATCCATCCATCCATCCATCCATCCATTTCTCAAAGTCTTAAATGTTTCTCTGTGGGTAATTTTGGTAATAAGCTAAGTAGAAAGTTTGAATCTGTTCTTACAGGTTTTTTTTTCTTAAAAACTAACCAAACTTGACTTGTCCAAACCTTTTTATCTCCCAGGTTTCTGAATATCACATACTATACATCAAACAGATGGAACTTCAGCTGAGTGCCTGCTTCTGAATGCCTTACAGTTCTCGGTGTGCTTAAATGGATTAATGTCATTATTTGAATGAGGTGCTGCTGCAATGTAATTAAAAGCTTCTTGGCCACAAAATATGTAAAGCACTTTGTTTTTAAGAATATAAGAAGAACCTCAATGAATCAGGTCAAAGGGTCCATCCAGGCTAAATGTCTGGGTCACACTGACTATCTACCTGCCTTTAGAAGTAACAGCCCTTTTCTAAAGTCACTTTCTAGCAGAGACAATTTGAAGAATGTTACCTGTGATTAAAGCTAATTATCTTCCAGGACAGGCATGAAGATTTCAAAACATGAGGCTTCACAAAGGACTAATAAGTCTAATAAATGTTTTGATTTACAATATTTTGTGTAGAGGCTCCTGCAGGCTGGTAATAATTTTCTCAGTATGTGCTTTGAGGAAAACAATAGAAGCATTTGTGAGACTTTTTTTAGAGTCAATTTTTTTAGCACCAGCCAGCCACTTCTTTTTTTCTACAGGCAGCAAATCTTGGTGAAAGAGCTCTAAGATTTAGGATGTCTCCAAATGATACCAAGAAACTTTCTTTGGAATTAAAAGAACTTTACCTAATAGTTAAAAAGCGCAGGTGTCTAATTTGTATTATTCTGTTGTTTCATAACAAATTCTTGTTGAGACTTTATTAGGAATCCTGTTCTGAGAGTTAGACTTTTATTTTCTTTTTTCAAAGAAGCATATCCGTTCTGAAAAGACATCTGGTTTGGTTTAGAGGTTAAGGCACCAGGCTAGAAAACGGGAGACTGTGAGTTCTAGTCCCTCAGGCATAAAAGCCAGTTGGGTGGCTTTGAGCCAGGCACTATCAGCCAATTCACTATCAGCCGGAGTGATTGTAGGCAAAACAGGATGAAGAGGAATACTATGGATGTTCGCTACCTTGAGTTATTTATAAAAAATAATTAAGGTGAGGTAAAAATAAATAAAATAATACTAATAATTGGTGGGATCATAAAAGAGAAACTAAAGAACTAAAGTGCTCTGGGACTTTAGAATTCAAACCAACATGCACCTGCCACATAACACCCCAGATTTAACAATTGTCACTAAGGAAGACAAAAAAGTCTGGGTAGTGGACATGGCAGTGCCTGGAGACAGTAAAATAGAAGAGAAAGAACTGGAGAAGATAACAAAATACAAAGACCCACAAAAAGAAATAGAATGACTCTGGCAAAAGAAAGCAAAGGTACACTTATGGGATCACCACTTTTAGGACTTAAAGTGGAGGTAGTTATGCAACATCTAGAAGCCATAGCATTTCCACAAATACAATCCAAAATATGGATCAGATATGTACGCAATTTCACCATAATAAAAAAGACCAGTTAGAGAACACCCACAGAACCATCAACAACATCTTCAAAAGAATTGAGTTTACCAGAGAAGAAGAAAACAACAACTTGATATCCTTTCTGGACATCCTGATCTGCAGGGACCACAATGGCAAACTAGAAACACAAGTAACAAAAAACCCATCCACACCAGCTAAGTGCTCTACTACCAGAGCTACAACGAAAACTCCCACAAGAGAAACTGTTATTTAGACAAGCACAAACTCACTGCAGCAGCTCTGAGCAGCAGAAAAGGGAAACAGAGCATGTATACAACATATTCCAACAAAATGGATTTCCATGCAACTTTATCAAAAAGTGCTTGACCACTCAACCCAATATTGAAGATCCAACAGAAGTGCTAAAAAGAATAACACTGCCATACATCAAGAACATCTCAGAAACTACCACAGACTACTAACGTGTTTCCCTGAAAATAAGACCCACCCTGAAAACAAGCCCTAGCCTGATTTTTTGGGGTGGGCCTAATATAAGCCCTACCCCAAAAATAAGCTGGGGGAATGGGCATGGCCAGCACAAGAGGTGGTGAGCACATGAGGGCCAGTGGTGTCTGGCACAGCCATAGCCCTCCAGCCCCTTGGCTCAGCGCAAATACCGATAAGTTTGAGCATGGAGGCAAAGGCGGGGAAGTAGAAAACAGGTAATCCAAACATGCTGCATGGCTGCCTAACTCACGGGAGGCTCATGAGAGGCTTGAGCAGCAGCACCGGAAGCAGGCAGATACATGGGGGATAGGGGAGGCAAGTGATCCCAATGCCCGACATGGGTGTTTGTTCGGTGCAGCCGCAGGCAAGCCAAGATGTGGTGGGACGGAGTGGGTGGCATGTTGGGATCTCCTCTGCCTCCACCTGGCTCTGCCGCACACTTTTCGCCCAGAGGCAGATGAAACTTTGCTTGCAAAGGGGACACTTTGAAATGGAGCTAATTGCTCTGTTTCAAAGCATCCCCTTTGCAATCACATGAAGCTCTGAGTCACTGTCATTTCTCTGTCTGGGTGTAAAGTGTTTGGTAACCTGAGGGTGCTTGGAAATGAACCAAATTGCTCCATTTCCAAGCATCCCATAGGCTTCCATACACTTTTTGTCCGGACAGAGAAATGACAGAGACTCAAAGCTTCATGTGCTTGCAAAAGGGATGGTTTGAAATATAACAATTAGTTCTGTTTCAAAGTGTCAGACAAAGCTTCATCTCCCTCTGGGTGAAAAGTGCTTGGCAGTTACCACTGGCCCTGCCCCTTCATCCCACTGTTTGTTTGCCCATGGCCTCTTTCGGGGACAAGCTCTTGGTACGCTCTGGCCTTCACCCACCCTGCCAGGAGGCCAAAGAGCCCCTGCAAGGTCAGCAGCAGCATAGGAAGCCGCTTGGCAGTCAGCAGGGCGACCGCCATGGCCAAGAAGTGCCCGGGCTATGCCAGTAGAGAAAGGAAAGAAAGGAAAGTAGTGGGCATACTGCTACAAAAATATGACAAACAGTGGGCAGAGATGGTCAGTGCATGTTTTGGACAGCCCAAAAGTTACTCCACTGAAGATATGGTACATTACAGGTATTTTTTTTCCATCCTAAGGGAAGAAAATCCAAATGATTTAAAAGCTTAACCAACAATAAGATGGTCTAAAAGTATTACTATTTCTACTTGACCAAGGCTTCCATAAAAGCATAAAGTAAAAAAATAATTACCTATTGTTTTCAAACTACTAGCCCCTGCCATGTTATCAGATTAAATAACTTTCTAATTGTTTCCATAGCACAATGTTCTTCTCCATGCTATTACACACAGTCTTACTGTAACACACTATCAGCTACAGTTCAATGGCATTTTTTTCTCCTGTCCACACAGCTGTGAGGTAATAAGATCAAGCTGAGCAGTCATTCTCCATGTGTTTGTTTAATGGAGTGTCACATCCCACCTACAGCTTAAACTTTCAGCAAGGCTTTGCAAAGAACAAAAGAAATGACCAAAGCCCTTACTTTATGCCCATATTTCCTCTCTGTAGACCTATATTTCAAAAAAGCTGTTTTTTTTAAAAAAGAAAGGCCTGGGTTTTCAGAGGAATAGCTGTGATTGTCTCTGAAAGCAGAAACAATGTGGTGTCTTGTGTACCTTAATGATAAACAAACTGATGATGACAGTCTAAGGGTTTGTGATTGACATTCCACTTCATCAGATAAATGGAGCCATTAGTGAACAGGAGAGAGGATGAATGCAAGAGCTACTGCCAAGTTTCCGAGGGGGTTAAAGGAGAGCACTGTCTGTGCATCGAGCAGGAAAGAGTTCTTACTAAGAGAAAAGAAGAAATAGTACATCCTGCTATGACCAAAGGATGTAATTTTGTACATGGCAATAGTAGGCAGAGCCCTGGAAGACTTTACGTTCATATTTCAAAACATCAGCTTTCTAGACTTTTTGAGTAGGACTGTAAGCTCAAAATATATGGAAAAAATTTGTTCAACAACCACAACCAGGAATGCCATGCAGGATTTCCACATGTGATGTGCAGGGATTTGGTACATTTCCCCCTCTACAGTAGAATAAACTGTATTACCTCAATTGGCACCACTAGCTGAGCAAACTTAAGTCTTTGTTTAGCTTTCTAGATTTGGGATGCCTGTAAATGTATGTATGTGTGTCTATAAAAATGATCTTTGAAAACTCCTGTTTAAGATGTCAGTGCAACTGCAGTTCTCAGTTAACCACACCACTGCAAGCCCAATTTCAAGAGGGGAAAGATAATACAATATATAGAGTATATCAAAGGCCAGGTCCCATAGGCTAATCACAGTGTTTTATTATTATTTTTTCAAAGAAAATATTCCTACAGTTAGGAATGTTCAAAGGCCATGCATTATAAAGGAAATTCATAGAAGAAAATGGTGATGAATGCAAATATTGAGTGTAAATTATATAATGAATGATTAGGGTATTTACTTTTGATATACCCTTTTGAGATATTAGAAAAAAGGTTTGCATATACATGGAGGATGCTTTTCTTTGTTGATCGTAATCTAATTATCTACTTTTTAAGGGATAAAAAAGGAATAATATAGGTTTTAGTTTACCTGTGACAAAATACAGACTTTTCTGGATGCGGGTGTTTGTTTCTTGGCAATAGCATGCCAAGCTTTGAGAGATTTTATGTTCATATTTTGTAAGTAGAAAATTAAGGCTGTAGTCCTATGGTTAAATTAGGTGGAGAAATATGGAAACAAATGGGAAGCTATAAATTGTGGAAAGGGAACTAGGTACCTGTTTATGTTAAATGTAAATAAAATATTTAGATTAAGAGAATATATATATATAATATACTAGGAATATATATATAAGAGATAGATAAGAAAGAGAAAATGTATAAATATAGATTACTGATGCGAAAATGTTGAAAAGAAGATGATGTAAAAATCAATTTTTGTTTGTTTGTTTGTTTTGTTGTTTGTAGGTTTGTTTGTTCGTATTAAAAATGTTTAATAAAAATTATTAGAAAAAAAGAAAATATCCCTTTGAATTCAGCAGAGGTTACATTTGATTAGATATGCAAAACCATATTCTGTCAGCCTGTAATATTTCTATTTATTCCATTGATCACTGACATGATGCAAAGAGCCACAAGGGCCTCCAAATCTAAATCTAAATATGTAATGGAAAAGTCACACTGGGCAAGTGCGTATTTATGAGATCCAGGTTTATGTAATGTGTACCCATATTTATAAATTCAGTAATGTCTTTCTTATGAATTGTTTGTTTTTCTATCTCTTTAAATTGGTGATTAGCTGCACTGTTCAAGCACAGAAAGCCACATAGCTCCAGAACATGTTGATAATAAAGAGTGTCAAGGATTAACAAATGTGCCCCATTGTGGTTGTTTATTTCCTTTGTTGTTTCTATGGTTTCAGTGAAGGGTTTTTTTTTCCCCTACTAAAGTTAATGTTAGTATGAAATAAGATCAATACACAAGTTATAGAGTGATGTTTACTAGCAATTAAAGTGATATTCCTTTCTTTAGAATTGGGGATAAAAAATGAAAGGACATTCTTTTATTAATGGAAACAGTCTGGCTGAGACATCAAAGCACTGGATTCTTTCATGCTCACTGGAAAATTTCAGAAGCTTAATTCCAACACTTAGCAAGATAAAAAGCAAAGTTATGTTAATTATATAGCTTAAAATGAACTGGGCCTCATGGTTATTTCTCTACCCTGTCAATAGAGCTGTTGAAATTAACAGATCAGAAATGTGATCACAATGCTGGAGGCAGAATATTAGTCCACCGAACATATGATTCTCAAAAAAGACTCTTACTATCCCCAAAAGCTAATCATCAATAAGAGAACTTGATTGCAGATTATAAATCAATGATGTTATCTGGGGGCTTAATAAAGATAACCAATTGATGCCAGTCAAGGAAAGAGCCTTGCATGCTTATTCTTCCTCTTGACATCAGAAGCCTACTTCAGTTTACATTTTTTTAAAAAACCACAAAAATAATCTAAAATTTCAGTTTAAAAATGCAGAATTATTAGGTAATGTGGGTGGGTTATGATCAAAGCTCCACCCCCCTTTTTTACTGCATGTGACCTATGTCAAGAACTCTGTGCAGTTGTGGCTGCCATTTTGACTTTTTTGACCCTTTTGGGCCATTTTGGCCATTTTGACTTATTTTTGATCAAATATACCTTTGTTTAACAGAGATATCTGTTAAATATAGTAACAGTATAGTAGTAAAAGGCAAACTAAATTCTTCCATAGCCAAATTTCCAATAAATCATTATGTACTAAGGCAGCTTTCCATATCTGCCCCCCATCCCCTATGAACTTTTAAACTATAATTCCCATCAACCCCATCTAGCACTATCTTAAGGTAAAGTTATTAGTCTGGGTTAGCATGATTTAAGGGAAAAGCAGCTCTCACAAAGAATCACCAAGCTGATATATTGTAGCTTGGCTTCTTTGCAGCGTTTTGACCAACACTTAGATACAACATTTCTATTTAAGACTTGTAAAAGTGGCTTTTGACCAACTTCAAATAATAGGAAAAGGAATCCTCTACTACAGTATTTTGGGGACACACCATTATTGGGTAGGCGTTGGGAAGTCTTGGCAAACTGATCTATATGTCCTATGAGGATGAAATTATTGTTAATGCACCCAGATTCTTGCCAGTCCCCCCTTCTGAACTGCATCGTAGACAGCCTCTCCCTGCCCTGGCTAGGGAGGATGGGAAATGTTATCCAAGACGAAGTGGCTTTTATCATCACGGGTGATACTGTGGGATGTTGCTAGCTTCTGAGGAAGGCCACTGCACACCTCAGTTCACCGCGCACAAAACGCTTACTTCCAAATAACCCTCTAGTCTGCGTGTGCAACAGCTACTGCAGGGAGAGAGGGACCCACAGAAGCCAACACCAAAAATAAGCCTGCTTTCCCCGATGCACAGATGTCCTTTCGTTTATTCCCTGCTGAGCCCCGAGGTTCCAACATCGCTCGCCTTTGTTGTCCTTATTTCGGCTTATAACCCAAAGACGCGGCGAAGTGGGTGGCGAAGGATGCTCGGCTGCAGGAAGCAGCGGGAATTTGGCGGGTTGGGACGGCGCGGGCTACCTGCACAGCGGACAGCGCCGAACAGGTAAGCCCGATCAGCAGCCGCCCCAGACGGAGGAAGAGCCTGGCACGCGGATGTCTCTCACAACCTCACAGTTCCTGCTCAACAGCGCGCGCACACGCATACGCGCGGCTACACAGGCACCCGCAGAGCCGGCACCCCGGTCCCTTTCACCCCCTCAGCCTTTAGCCCCCGGACGCCTTCTGCTCCTCCGGCCCCGCACTGACCCAGAAGATGAAGTTGAAAAGGAAGAGCAGGAACTTGACGCAGCGCATCCCTCCTTGCACTCGCCCCATGGCAGCAGCGGCTCTTCCTCGCGTGTTTTCCTCCTCCTTCTGCAGGCAGCCAAGAACAAGCCCGGCGATGATCCCTCTCGCCCAGAAAACCGCGGCAGGCGCCTTTACCCCCTTTGCCGCTTTGCTGCTTTCCAGCCGGGGAGGGCGCAGGGGCGGAGCCTGCGAGGAGGAGGCGGGGCGGAGCTGCGGGTTGTTTAGGGTCCTTTGACCTTCCGCTCCCAACGGAGACTTCGCCGGGACTCGGCTTCTAACGTGAAGGGGAAAAAAAAAAGGCTCGAGGGGCCCGAGAAATGTGCCAGCCTTTTCTTTCTCTCTTAACTGGGACGGGACGAGATGCGCTTTGGCAGGAATCGTGCCCGCCTTGAGGCAAAATTCTGCTCGTGGGAACCGCCTCCAAGATTACATTTTGGCACTAGACTCGTCCCTTGATATGGCACCTCCTTTGCCTGTCCTCTTCAGGATCCGTTTAATTCCGTTAATGCTTATCCAAGACATGTTTCTGACTATAGATAGATAGATAGATAGATAGATAGATAGATAGATAGATACCCCTGTATCTGATGACTAGGCTGGGAATAAAAAGCTACCCTGTCCACAGAACAGCTGTGTTCCCACAAAAGACAGTAGAGCAAAACAAATTCATCATTTTAGCCTACGCTGACACTGGGCAGTTTATGGTTCAGTCGAGCTGCAGAAAACCGGATTTTTTATGCAGTTTTAACTGTAGTTAAATGCACCTGTCCTGGAAACATAGAAGAAAGTTTGCAGCTGCAAATCTTGTTGCTGTTCTAAGATACTTTTCTCATATTAAAAATAAAAAAAAAACTTTCAAAGCTTTCTGCAAACTTTCTGGATTTTATTTTCTTAGGGAGAAAAATTGGCATACAGCATTATGCACAGCATCACTTTTCTATTTGTAACAATTTTTCATTTTACACTAATACTGGATAATACTAAAAGAGGTCACTGCTTTTAATGAATATATTTTTAAAAGGGGAGATAGTCTCAGCATGTAGTTGGAAGATGGATTTGTATGCCTAATTACCACAATAATATATTAAAGTCTGTGGTCTGATATCTAAATTAAGGTAGCAATTGGAACACTGTTGGTTTATTTGGGGACTTACAATAGTATTTGGGGAGAGTGCCTTGGAGTCAGTAGTGATTGCCTAGATAAGTCCCTGCAGTTTTCTTGGCAAGATTTTAAGAAGTGGTTTGCCACTGTCTCCTTCCTAGAACTGAGAGAGAGTTGACTGGCCCAAATGGCATTGTACTCAATGCAGGGTTAGAACTCATAGTTTCTTGCCTGGTATCTTAAACACTTACACCAAACTGGCTCCTATAATAATTTAACCACATATCCCCTAATTGAAGAAAAACTTGACCCATGAAGACAAGTTCTGGCCATCAAGCTTTATCACAGAAGGGGCTAAATTACGACTGCTGAATCAGCCTGTTCTCACCTCTGCTGCTTTTAAACCATGTGCTGGGAAGGCAGGGAATAATGGCTTGGATTTCCTCTCAAAGGGGAAACACAGGACAGGAAAGAAGGATGCAACTGCTTGCCTTTCCATCATCAAGAGGGAAGGAAAAAAATTACATGGTGGCTGCTCAGCTGGATATTTGGACTTGGCTGCTTCATGGTGGGACATGGCACTTCCTGGATCAGGTGTGACATTTCCCCATCTCTGAGAACAAGCAATTCTCATTTTAGGAATCATTAGCTATACTAAAAAGTTCTCATGCTCACACACATTCCTCTTAAGTACTGTGGCAAAATAAAGGGCTCTTAAGACCTTTTTCTTTCAAGAAGCTGGGCTGGCCTGATTTTTAAGGGGTGGTTTTTAATTTGATGTTAAATTTTGGGGATTTTAAATGGTTTTAATAGTTTTAAATGGGGAGCCAAAATTGTTTAATTTGATTTTAAATTACTTTTAACTTTTATATCAAGGTATTTTATCATGGCTGTACACTACCCTGAGTCCTCCGGGAGAAGGGCGGTATATAAATATAAATATCAATCCATCTGGAGGTGATACTGTCTATGCCAAAATTTTCTATCTTACCAAGAAGTAAGTTGTAGTCTACTTTGTCAAATGCCTTACTGAAGTCCAAGTATACTATGTCCACAGTATTTCACTGGTCACTAATTTAGTCACTTTGTCAAAGAATACAATAAGATTTGTTTGGCATGATCTGTTTTTGATAAACTCATATTGGCTTTTAGTAATAGCTTTGCTTGCTTCTAGGTTTTTGCAGATCTGTTGCTTGATTATCTTTGCCAGGATCTTGAAAATGTTGGAAGATGCACCATTTCTTATTATTAATACAAGTGCTGAGTCCTACCATAATAAAGTGAAGTAAATTTCTTGTTGCATAAAAAGAGAGCATGTGAGTCAGTTCAACAGGAAGTTGAAAAGAAACAAGCTGAATATGAAAGTTTCTTGTTAATGAATGTGGTGGGCCTTTCCAGCTCTTTTAGCACAATCTATCAATTACCTTTTGAGAGAGATCAATGTCTGATCGTGCCTGAGTTGGAAATACAGAATTGTTCCTCCCTTAAAAAGCAGATGATATACTTATTCACTTATTCAGACATAACACTTCAGAATTGATTCTGTGTACCTATTGAATGGTATCTTTCCTGTTTCTTATTATCTGATTATACCTTTTCATTCTGCTAGATCTCTTTCAATTTGATAACAATGTTAAACATTTTTACTTATTTTAATTTTTTTTATTATTGTGCACTGCTTTGATAATCCACATGCATGAAATAATATACAGACAGTGTAAGTATAGATTTAGGTAAACAAGCCTGTCATTTCAATTGTGGTGGCTTATTTAATTTTTGTCTCATATTTTCTTCAGCAAATACTGAAGGGAATGTATGTGCCTTTCTCCTCCATAGCTGATCCCTGTTAACAATGTGCTCATTAATAGAACACAATTGCTGCATTTTCATAACGTGCTATGTCCAAATCAATAAACCATAGTATAGCTTCACAAAATGGCCTGATCCACATGAAGAGCTAAATCTATTGCTTAGTTTCCACAACACTCTGAAGTATGCATTATTTAGCCCTATTTTAACCTGATTGAATATATTGTATGAATCTGGGCATGTATGCTTTTTCCTTATAATAGCCTATGGGATGGAAAGTTGGAGAGAGAATTCATAGATATACCTAGTGAGTCTAGTGCCGTGATGGTGAACATATGGCACGCAGGTGGCACACGGTGGCACACGGAGCCATATTGGTGGGCACGCAAGCATTGCCCTAGCTCAGCTGCAGCACACAGGTGCGTGCAAGCCAACTGATTTTTAGACCTTCCGGGCCCACCATAAGTTGGCAAATGGACAATTTCCGGCCTCCAGAGGGCCTCCAGGAGGGTGGGGAAGGCCGTTTTCGCCCTCCCCAGGCTCTTAGAAAGCCTCTGGAGCCTGGGGAGGGTGAAAAACGGGCCTACCAGGCCCACTGTGCCATCATGTGCCAAAAATGGGGGGAGCACAGGGGGTGTCGCTCGTGCATGCATGGGGGGGGTGGAGCGCATTGAATTGTGGGTGTGGGCATGCACATGCTCCCACGCTCCCCCTGCTTTTGGCACGTGACGGCAAAAAGGTTAGCCATCACTGGTCTAGTGTCATGCGGATTAGATATTGATTCTGGATGTGGATCTGGATTGCCAATCCTGGTCTAATATTTCAGGCACCAAAGTCCACATGCAATTAACTCAGGAATCTATTCCGGTAATGGATGGGATGCAAGCTTATCATGAAAAAACTATGAAAGTGCTACTTTCTTAACGTGGAGTTTTTCAGCTCTGTAGTAGTTTTGCTACTCTGAATCTCTCTACATATGACAGATTATAATTTAGACAATGCAAATACATCTGCTAAGTAATGTATGTAAAGGAGACTTTTCAGATTTTATTCTGGGAATTCCTAGAGTTATTTATGAAATGGCCTATAATAGCAAAATAGTTTTCCCAAAATAAAGTTTTCCCAATTACCTTGTTTCCTTGCTTATGCACAAGGGAAGAAGAACTGGCGTGTCCTGGAAGAAACGTACTTAGGGTTTGGGGAATAACTATAAGCACTTCTCATTAGCATCCACTCTTTTTATTCCTTCAGAAATTCTTGTGAAATGTAGCCTTTAGCAGATACACTAATGTTGAAAGGGCTTCCTGAACTTTACTACCCACCACAGTGAAGTAAAATTAATGCTATTAAATATGGGCTGCAAAACTCTGGATGCCCACTAGATGGCAGAAGGAGATGCAGAACACTTTTAATTCCTTTTTTGCATCAAATGTGCCACCCACCCTCCTTGAACTTGAAACATATGATGGTATGAAATTTGTTGCTTTGATGTCAGGGCTGGTGCTGTCCTGTCTGTTTTAGTGTGGGGAAAATTAAGAAAAGCTTGTTCTGGCGGGTTCCCTCATGCCAAGCATTACCCGCTAACTGAAAAAGAATGACCAATCTTTCTTCCCTAATGGATGGGTGCTTGGAATGACATTAGGGATGGTATTTATTTACCTTCCCTACCAGTTTGCAAATGTGTGTGTGCATGCGCAGAGCCTCAAAGACATGGGAAAAAGTCATGACATCTGTGTGGGTGGGCGGGGCATCCAGCAGTCGCCCCTACCAGTTTGCCCGAACCGGATAGAACTGGCTGAATACCACCGTTGAATGACATGTTTCACCCCCACTACATTGCCTTAATAACAAGAGACAGTAGTTAATACCTGTGACTCACAGGTACACACCTGTTTTTGAACACAGGTAAATTTTTGTCCTAAACTAGTCTGGCTGACAGGTTGCAGAGTTGGAAAAAAACTAAACCTGACTAAACCCTCCCAGAGAATAAGGGGAGGCAATTGATGATCACTGGGGGATCTTTTGCTGGAAAGATCACATCTAAGCACCAGAATCTGCAACATGCTGTAGCCTCCAAGCCTGTGACAATGGTGCCTTTGCTCAGTGGGAGAGGAATGCCCTGAATGGCATAAAAGTTCAGGCAACAAGCCCGGGCTCCTCAAAAGTAAAGGGATTGCTCCTTCTTAAGAGATAAAAGGCGGCAACTGTGGTGCTTCTGCATAAAAGACGTAGGCACAGGGATAAATTCGTGCTCGATATATTAACTACTGTTCCTTCTGCTTATGTAAATGCCTGACATTTAGTTTGCTTTTTGACTTTTCTTTACATTTGTTCTGATTTTTATTCTGGTCTCTGCTGTTTTAAATCCTGTGTTGGACTTGGATTATCACTACGGCTTTCTCTACACTATAAGTACCTTTTGCATTCTTGCTTTTGTTTTTTATTGCAAATTTTATTGCCTTAAAATTTTTATAGGCTTGGAAATATGTTGGGATTGCATGTTATGAGAACAGAGCTACAGATATATTTGCATTTACTAATAGATCAAGGGTGTCAAACTTGTGGCCTGAGGGCCGGATGCATCACTTGCTGGCCATGCCCACGCCTGGTTTAGCAAAGCGGAAAAAGTTGTGGTACACCACACGTCGACAATGTGATAATGCAAGTTTGACACCCCTGATATAGATCCCTAATCCATTAATAAACCAAGGCATTTAGTTTTATATATGCATCTTTGTATGTGTACATATATATGTATACATATGTATATATCTGCACATCTTTGTTATTTGAGCTTTTGTTAAAACCTCTTTTTTGAATCAGCTTTGAGATTGGATGGCTAAAACATTTTTACTGGCCTTTGAGAGTTTCCTAAGATCTGGGCATTGCGCCATTGTGTCCAATGAATAATCCAGTCTTGCCCCTTGGACAGGACAAAGGCCACCTTTTTCTTTCAGTGTGTCTTGGCTTAAATTAACGAATATATTCTCTGTGGTCTAAATGCATGGAAAATTAAAGCTTTGGCTTTTCCTCCCAAAAAAATAAAAATTTGATATACTTCTAAGATTGGTTTCAGTGGTATATAGCTATACCTGTGATCAAACGTATTTTGTGCTTATTTTTTCTTTAAAAAATACCTCATAATCTATAGCTATAAGTTACCACAAGCATTGTTATTAAGCAAAGGAAATTGTGGTTTTAGTTTCCATTCTTGTAAAACAGGCCAACCAGATTGTCATTTCTAAAAAATACCTATTTTCAAAGCCTGCCTATGCACATACAGTGTATCACACCTCACTATTCTTCCTAAAAGTGTACAGTCTTAGGAACCTGGGTAAGGATTCCTGTCCTATTTCTTTCTGTACATTCCAGAGAACAGGTTTTTGCCTAAGCATACAAAGGACTACATCGAAATTGGGTGGAGGGGATCTCAACATGGAATTCTATCATTTAATTTTCCTAAATCACGAAGAGTCCAGTGCAATTTTTTAATTAAGGAAAAGTCAAATCCACAACTTAAATAAGCACTCAAAAGTTCTGCTCTATTATAGATGATTCTCTCTAAAAATATCTATATAAGATATCACCCTCATTTATATAGTTTATAGCAAATGTAGCTCATTTGAGTGGCAATGAAGAGTTCAAATTATGTTTTACCCATTGGAGAGACTGACTTGTTTTCTTAAGAGAATATATCACGCAAGATACATGGCTGTATTATATTTTCCATGAACAACTGCTTTGCACTTGACCTGAATGAGTCTGTAGATGCTGGAGTAGCTGCCATCAAATAAAAAGAGCTTTCAGTGTAATATATGAGACTTGCAGCCAATGAATAGTGACCAAAGTGATGCCAGGAGCTCACAGACAAACTTGCTAGTCAGAGCTGTGTCCTAGGAATGGCTATAAAAGACATCAAGGCAGTCCAACTCAAACACTGGATGTGGGGAAGACAGGAGCCAAATTGTGAAAAACAAAACCCGGATGGAAAAAAGATTCCCTGCTCTGTCTAGACTATTAGCATGTTCTTTGATAAATCCCTGTGCCTGCTATTTATAGACAACATTGCATTGATGTCTGATGATCTCTTAGTTTAATATTAAACATTACCAGGCAAATCATTCCAGAACAATATTCTTTGTTACAGAAACCCAAATCACAGTTTTGCTTGTAATAGATTATGATCCTTTTTTTCTTTTGGTGAGTGCAGCCTTTGCTTTACATAGCTGCTATTAGGAATTCTGGGCTTATCCCAATGTCGTCCTAACCAAGTTGTATATATGCCCCAGCAATGTTTTTACTTGCAGTGTTCTCATGTTGTTACCTTTATTATTAATTATTATTATTATTTAATTATTAATTCAATTTGTATACCGCCCTTCTCCAATAAGGACTCAGGGCGGTGAACAGCCAACGTAAAAAACCCCTAC
>JANHZT010000964.1:107061-118069 GCA_032468215.1 Stegonotus admiraltiensis
CTACCTCGAAAGGATGGAAGGCTGAGTCAACCTTGAGCCTGGTGAGGTTTGAACTTGCAGTAATTGCAGGCAGCTGGCTTTACTTTAACAGCAGTTTAGTCCGTTGCGCCACCAAGGCTCCTATTAAGTATTAAAATTGATACACAGTCTCTGCAAAAAAGTCCCTGTTTCCCAAATAGTTAATGTTAGAGAAAAAGGACCTTCTTACAGATGATCACTTATTAGGGACATTTTAACTGCACTAATGTTGAATACTCTTTAATATCAGGACTCCATAAGCATTGCTGAAAATTCTGTATTTGAAATCCACATATCTGAGGTTTGCCCAGATTGAAGAAGATTGACCGTATTTTTACATTCAAAATGCTAATAATGCAAGTCTCATCATTAAACAACTAATTTAATTTACCTAATTTTATAGAGGAAATGCATAACATTTCTGCCCTTAGATGAAGAATCTTCATGGATTCATATTTCTCTGATGCAAATAATTTGGTTTGTTCACATCTGTTTTCATAATACTCGTTTATACTGGAGCTAAATAGTGCAAGTATCTCATCTTCATCTCTAGGGATTTCTTTTTAAAGATTTTCTAAATGAAATTCTCCTTTGTGTAATGAGTGAGGAATAGTAGAAAAAACATGGGAGAGCTCTATCCAGCATCCATTTTATTTTATCTGTGTTGTGAAATAGTATGAAGAGTAAGCTATTGTCCCAAGGTGGACCAGAGAAGCTCTTGGCAAGATAGAGAGATGGAGATCTGAAAGTGGCTCATCTGAAATTTAACTGCATATGTAAGACTTCACATTTTCTGCATATGTAAGACTTCACATTTTCAAGGCCCAAAAATTTGATTAAAAGCAATACTGTATAAGATTCTGGTCAAGTTAACTATCATATAATTGTTAATAACAACAATATATTACATGAGACACACTTGCTAAGGAATGCATTTCTTACTCCTTTGGGATTAAGGCTTCTTTTAGCTTCCTTGCTAGATACCAAAGTATACATTTGTAAGTTTTTGAGTGTAGGAACAATTTCAGGCAATTTCAGACTGCTTGGTTGTTGGAGATATCCATTCTGTAGACCCTGGAGGTGCACAAGATTAAACTTGTTTAGTGGGAGAAAGCAAAATTACTTGTCAATGATATCAGTGTTGGTTAATTTTAAAACAGAGCAGTGTAATGTTTATGTAGTATTTCTTAGAATGTAAAGAATGGAGGAGATCTTGGAGTTCATCCAGTTCAACTCTTCCCTGTGTAGGAATCTACTTTTATTGCATCCCCAACTGATGGTCATCAAGCTTCCAATTAGAACAAAAGAAAGCCCCCTTCTTTCGAATATAGTCTTTTCTTACTGCTAGGAATTTTTCCTGATGTCCAGTTGAAATAAGAATTTAAACCCATTGCTTCTTCCCCAATTTTTATATGACAGCCCTTGAACTATCATGTCTCCAGCCAATCTTCTACAAGCCAAACCACATTCAAGACTTCTGTTTCTCATAGACTTTTCCTTCGTTTTTATCATTTTGATTGCTCTAATAAAATGTAATGTCAGTAACTGGACAAAAGATTCTAACAGTGATCTGACTGCATCAAATAGAAAGGAATATACAATATAGTTCTGTGATACAGAATTAGGATTGCATTTTTTGCGCAGCTGCATAATTGTGGGGTCATAATCAGATTATGATCCATGAAGAGACCCCCAACCCCAACATTCTGAAAGAAGTGCAGGTCAGTAAGGACCTCCCTCATCAATATGCAAGCCTTGTTCTTTCCTTGTCCAATGTAGGGTCCTGATTGTGAGTGTAAAAAATGCAACAAACACATTTTTGGATTCTCGTTACTTGAGAAACCCCATGACAGCAATTTTTGCAGATACCTTTGCTGTTCTTTGATGCTACGAAACATCAACATCACTCACAAAGCTTTCCAGTTCAGTCTGATTTTTAAAAAGGATTATAGTTCATCTCATAAGTTCCAGATAGGCTTGAAAATGCCTCCCTTCAAGTCAAGTTGGGACTTCAGCCAATGTAAACTCTATGACAATAATTGCAACATAAACAAAACTGGTATTCTTTCTAATAATAATTTAAACTCTTCCCACTAGTTCTCCTTTAGTGATTTGTAGCATTGGTCAGCCAGCCTCTGTTCAAATTGTTATATCAGCACAGTGATACTTGGTTGCCTCCAGAAGGCTCTATGAATCATCATTGGGTTTCCATTTTAGATGGACCAAGGAAAACCCAGTCATAAAACTGCAGATTGACCTTTTACTTATTCTATCAAGTTGGGTATGTTTATTATGTAGTAAAGGTAAAAAGCTAATAGATGACAGCAACATCTATTTTAATTTGTCCAAAGATGTCAGTATGATGCATCAGATATTTATTTATAACATATACACTATGTTCTTCAGCTCAAAACTGTTCTGGAGCTGTCATGTCAACAAGGATGAGTAAATGTTATCCATGTTTTTCAGGTGATGGCACAAGGATAAGGTCCAAGAGTGATCGCACAACAGAAGAAATCCTTCTCACTGAAATGGATCAGAGTGTGATAGGCCTTCCTTGACTTTATTCACATTGGGGCTGACCTTCATTGGGCCATTGTGGATTCCTTCTGTCCTTCCTAAAAGCTCCTAAAGGGAGGTAATAGCCTTCTAGTTGTCTTTGCAGTGGCTGGGAGGATATAAAAATGGTTGGTTTCCTGTCTGATGAAAATCATGCACTTAGCACTTTTCTTAATATAAAATAAGATATAATCATGTGATTAAGGCTGCAGTGTTAAGCATACTTAGTAAAATGTAACTACTTTATATGAAGCAGTTCAATATTTAGGTATAAGATTAAAAAGTAACCAGGTTGTACATTAATTCTAGCAATGTGCAGCAACAAAACAAAGGGGAAAATACAATAATAAATAAAAGGGGAAAGGGGAAAAGGGGAAAATACAATAATAAACAAAATTAGAATTTCAGGAATAGTGACAGACAGAACATGTCAGTAATGTAAACGGCATTCAGATGTGGCATCCTAAATCCTATTTTAGGAATAATATTCATAAAACAGTTATCACTTGCTTAATACTGATCTGCATAAGTATTGCATTGCAACATGTATTTGGAAAACCAAGATGGGCAATAGAAAGAAATATTAATTTAAACGAATAAAAAATAAGAGGGTACTGTATTTCCTTCAAAACAAAGAAGTTAGGGTGACAAGAAATTCTGCATCAAGAACTGTGTAGTGAATTCTGAATGTTTTCGCCAGAAAGAAAATGTGAAATAAATAAATTATGGTATTCGGTAATTAATGAGAATGTATATGAAAATTTGAAATTTGAATTATTATAGGCATCCAAATCTAGGTCAGCTGAAGATCTCTACTTCTGGGGTGTTAAGAAAGTGTTTTGTGTTAATGTTCTTACTCTTTCCAGAAGTGAGTGTAAACAGCCTTGGTGAAAGCAGCATATTAACTTTGCACATCAGCAGGGTGTATTGAAGATAATTTAATGCTGAGAGCAGATTATGAACATTAATATTCTGTCTTAAAGGATATTTACAGTAACACATTAAGAAGTCACTGAAAAGTCAGTGGTGAGAAAAATTAATCCAGATATTTCAACATAAAAGAAGTATTTTTTCCAGAAGCCTAAACCTCTTTAATTTTACATGCAGCTTGAGATTTGAATTTTTCTGTGATGATCCACACTAACTGCAGTGCTCTGAATATATACGGAAAGGTTGAAAAATATTTCATTCTTATTCCTTTCTGTTTGTTCTTCACTGTGTTTGCAGTATCTGTTTATGTGCAAATTAAGCTAGAAATATTTCAGTGTGTCTTTGGGTGTCCTTTTTACCACCTAATTATACATCAGAGACTCTGTTTGTTATAATCTAATGCTAAACCTATTGACTTGAAATTAATCTTCATTTGCCTTCAACTTTATCTACTGTTTCTAAAAATGCAGGTACTGATGTTTACTTAGTTGTAAACCCATTATGTTCAGTGAACATACTTTGTAACCATGTCTTTATTGTATCAGTCATATAAAAATGAAGTTATAATTTGCTAAAATTAGATGTTAACTTTGAGAAAAAAATGCTTCTTAAAGTGGGACAACAATCTAGACATCTAAACCTATTTGTCATGACTTCCCAAGGGCAGAAATATAAGTAGGGAGGTTTAGTTAACTCAAGAAGCTAAAAATGCAGAAGAAAAAAAATAGTATTTGTTTTGAATGTTATAGCTCCCCTGCCTACATTTTAGCAAATGATTTGATCAGGTATTGCATATAATTGAGAAAATATTTTTTCTTTCTGAAGTTTGATACCATGCTAGGGATTTTACTTTCACAACAGCCCTATAAGGTAGGCTAAAGTCCTTCTGTTTTACAAATGGGTAAGTAATGCTGAAAGGCTGCAGTTTGTCCAATGGCGTGTAAAACACAGTTTTCTCAGGCTTTGTATGACTTCAATAGCAACATTTCTCAGCCTTGGTTTGTTGGCTGTGCAATTCTGGGAGTGGGAAGTCCACGCGCCTTCAAGTTGTAAAATCAAGAAACATAGCTCTATAGATATCCTTAGTCAAGAATCATCTTATTCTGTAGAAGACTTTCTGATATAATATGCCAGGTTAGACTTTAGTGCAGACTAGAATGAAGTCATACATGCACAGTTTTGCCATCTTGAGTTTAAATTCTAGGTTTTTGCTTCTGTTCTGAATTAGCAGTTACTTGCTATTCTCTTGATGGTTTGTCAAAAGCCTGATCTGATCTAATAGTTTCTCTAGTCTGGGAACTTTTCCATTTCTTACAGGCTCACAGGTATCATAAACATGATTTTTAGAATGGTTTTATCTGTTCATTTTTTTTTTGACCAGCTAATTTCTGGTAATTTCTGAAAATACACATTAGTAATGAAATAAACATCTGTGTTGTTATCCTCATGGGAGATCTGCATGCATTTTAAAATACCTTCCTATATGAAGCAGCTCTAGATTGTCCCATATATCTGCACTCCTAAATTATAAAATAATTTCAGAAACTCCTTAAGGAATGTGAAAAGAGCTGAAAAGCATAATGACTGCCTTTTCCTAATCAGATTGCTTCTGATTGCCATTGTTCTGCCTAAGGTTCAATGGGATAGATGCCATAATTTTAAATTTGTAAGTCATTCCAGCTTGGCAAAACCTTTAAAACTTCCTTAATGCTCAGTATTAGGTCATAGAGGCAGCCTGTTCCGGGGTCACAGAAGACCCTTGGGAGAAGCTGAAAATGTTTTTCTGCCCTGCCTACTTAAAAAAAAGAATGGTGTTAGAATGGAGAGAGTATAAAAACAGGAAACAAAACAAAGGCAGGATGGAAAGTGTTCTACTTTGGTGCACAGCCGTTCATTTGTTTCAAAACAAGCTTTGGCCACAGAACCCAGCCTCCTATTTCCCATGGGTGTGCATGGAATCTGTCACTCCCTTGGTAACATATGATTCTGTTTAAACACAACTCTGTGACTTAGTCCTAATAAGGCTGGCCTTTGAATTTTGCTTTATGTGCTGGTGGTGCCTCCCAGCGTTGAAAACTGTCACTGCCAGAGGTCGAAATAAATTTAATATCTGTCAGTTTGTGGTTCTTTGGCATAATCATCTTCGCAAAACTTTGTAAAGCAATCCAACACAAACAGAGGAAGAACTATTATTATATACAAATGCAGTGACTAGAGACACAATGTCTGCCATGGTTTAAAATGATCACACTTATTTTAGGACTTTAGGAGAACAGTAGAGTAATTCAAAAGCACATAGTGGGGTGCTTGGGGGATACCAATGCAGCCTTAAACATTTCTTTTGCTACCCGTCTGGCTCTCTGCCAGTGAAGATTCTTTCAAGTAAAAAAACCCCAAAAAAGATGCTGGAATGTTACAAAGCACCAGTATCCAACATAATTATTTGTAACAACGCTGATTTGCCCTGTGCAGCTCTCTTGGTTCCTGCTATAGAAGAACTATGCAAAGGCTTGGAAACTATCAACTAAATGACAGGTAAATCAGAGGTGGGATTCACTTACCTTCCCTACTGGTTCGCAAATGTGAGTGCACATGCGCGCGACCTTCTGTGCATGCAGAGTAGTCGCACATTACGTCCAGGCGGGTGGGCAGAGCCTCCAGCAGTTGTCACTACCGGTTTGCGCGATCTGGACAGAACCAGCTGAATCCCACCACTGACTGGTAAACCACAAAAAGGGATATTTTATCATGCCTGGTGGATATCTAAAAAGCTAGAATCTGGATTCAAGCATATTAAAGATTAATATATATGGCCAGAGGTCTTTCTTTTGGGATTGATGGACAAACAGTTGGGAAAAAAAGTCACTGTATTTTATTTTTGTATACAATAGCTGCAGCAAGATTATTGTGTACACAAAAATTGAAAAATTTGGTACTACCCACAATGGAGGAATGGTTAGTGGAAATGATGGAAATTGCTGAGATGGCTAAATTGACTTTGTTAATCACAGAAAAGACAATATTTACATTTATTTTACAGAAAAAAATGACTTTATACAATATGGTTTTGATGATTAGATAGAATAGATTATAGAAAAATGAGAACCATGTTGTAAGCATTGAGTAAGAAGATAAATTTATAATTGTGGTTATAACTACTTTAAAGAAGATTGGAAGCCACTTTTGGGATCTTGTTTCTTTCTTTTCTATTTTTATTTCCCTTCCCTTTCTTACACTTTTATCTTTCTTTTTGATTTTTCTTTTTTTCTTCTTCTTATCATATTAGTTTATATTATTTTGAACTTTTTACAAAAAAATTAATAAAATCACTCATATAATTTATATATATAAAAGAACCTACCAATTTAGGTATGAAGATGGGCATGTTGCTTTGTGCAGCCTTTGATGAAAATGTTTTCTATGAGCCCGATTGTGCAGAGATACAAAGGAGAAGCAGAGCCCTCCTATGAGGCTTCACATAGACTTACTGCCTCTTCATCTCATAATTATCTTGGAAGAAATCTACAAAATAGATTTACAATAAGGGAACCCAAAGTACAACTATAGATTCCAGTCAAGCCCACAGATATAATGAGCCTTAAGTATGAACCTCAAGAGTTTAGTAATACTGATTTAGAAAAAGAGGCCAAGTAGTATGAGCTCACTTAATCAAGAGTCTCATTCAGTCTAAAGCTAAGCTTATAATGGAAAAGGAAGGGCTGCCATGTAAACAGATCAAGAGGGAAGTCCAGCCTCCCGTCCTGGTTAGATTTTACTGATGAGATCATGAGAAAAATCTCCTGTAATCTAAGGGTACTGTACATTCAGGGCTATTAACCGTTATTGCTTAAAGCTGTGCAGATGTGCATTTATATACATGCACACTGTAACCCTTTGGATACGGCCATAATTGGGAGCTGTAGTTGTAATTTATCCATCCTTGCTTAAGGAGATATCTTTTGAAAGCAGCACAATTAATAACAGCAACCACACACAAAATAACAAGGCAAATTTAAACGGATATTATGAGTGTTTTGCCGCATGGGAAAGTGGAAACTTTGCAAGGAAATAATACTGGATTCCCTTCACCATTTTTTGCAAGAAACAAAAGCTCTTCTTGACAGTTCTTAGTGGCAGGAGGATCTCTGTCTGAAGACTTTGGACAGCTCCTTTTTCAAGAATGTGGTAAAGATGGATTGAAGACAGGAATTTCCAAGATATTTTCAGCTTTTGGACATCCTCAGTGCAAGCCTGCGGAAGTTTACATCATGTAATGAGCAGGTTAAAAGAAAAGAACATTAAATGGACTGCTATTTCCTTTCCACAGCACACCTTGTATGGTGAAATTAACATTTAAGATTTATTTATTTGTCAAACCAGTGGTGGGTTGCCCCCAGTTCGGACTGGTTCACAAGAACCAGTAGTAAAACTGGCAGGAGGCTCCACCCACCACTCCGGATGTCATCATAGGTGATCTGTGCATGCACAGAAGCTTCTGCACATGCACAGAAGCTTGGCGTGGGTGTGAAGCATTGGTGCACACGCAATCCCATTGCAAACCGGTAGTAAAGGTAAGCAGAACCTACCCCTGTGTCAAACATGTATGAGATAACAGGTATAAGTATAAACATGGACATGAGCACAAGTAATGAGTATAAATAAATGGTGACAGTGGGACAGGGACAGTAGGCACGCTGGTGTGCGTATGCATGCCCCCTTATGGACCTCTTAGGAATGGGGTGAGGTCCACGGTAGACAGTTTAAGGTTGAAGCTATGGGGGTTTGAGGAAGTAACAACGGAGTCAGGTGGAGCATTCCAGGCATTGACCACTCTGTTGCTGAAGTCATATCTTCTACAATCGAATTTAGAGCAGTTTACCTTGAGTTTGTATCTATTGTTTGCCCTTGTATTATTGTGGTTGAAGCTGAAGTAGTCATTGACAGGCAGGATGTTGTAACAGACAATTTTGTGTACTATATGTAGATCAGACCATAGGCGGCATAGTTCAAGGTTGTTCAAGCCCAAAATTTCAAGCTTGGTGACATAGGGTATTCTATTGTGAGCAGAGGAGTGGAGTACTCTTCTTGTAAAATACTTCTGTACCCGCTCAATTGTATTAATGTCCAATATACAGTGTGGATTCCAGGCAGATGAGCTGTATTCGAGAATTGATCTGGCAAAGGTTTTGAACGCCCTAGTTTGCAGTTCGATGTTACCGGAGAAGAAGGTTCACAAAATTAGGTTAACAACTCTTAATGCCTTTTTGGCGATGCTGTTACAGTGAGCTCTGGGGCTTATATAATTTGAGATGAGTACTCCTAGGTCCTTGACAGAGTGGGGGTCATCTACGAGGTGGTATCTACCCAGCTTGTATTTGGTGTTCTGATATTTGTTTCCAATGTGTAAGACAGAGCATTTGTTGGTTGAGATTTGGAGTTGCCAATTGTGCAACCATTCTGACACATAATCAAGGTTGCTTTGTAGGGCAGCAGCATTGTCAGTGGTGTTAAATAGTTTTACATCATCAGTGAAGATGATGCAGCTGCTTATAATATGATTGCAAAGGTCATTTATGTAAAGTAGAAAGAGTGTGGGTCCTAAAACACTTCCTTGGGGGACACCGCTGTTTACTGGTGCCAGGTTTTATAGGGTGCTCCCTATTTTGTCTACTTGTTGCCTCTTGGACAGGAACATGGCTATCCATTTGTGCAGAGATCCGGAAATGCTATAAGAACTTAGTTTTAAGCTCTTACAGCATTTGTTGTGTACCACTGAATCAAAGGCTTTGGAGAAGTCTATGTAAATTGCATCTATTGCTTTACCCTGGTCAAGTTTTGTGGTCCAAATGTTTCTGCAGTGTAGGAGTTGCAGATTACAGGACAGATTTTTCCTGAAACCAAACTGCTTGTTAGAGAGCAGATTGTTTGACTCTAAGTGGAGGGTGATGGATTGGTTTATAATTGATTCCATGACTTTACAGGTGGTGCAACACAGTGAGATTAGTCTGTAATTTTCTACTAGGCTGGGGTCTCCCTTTCTGAAGATAGGAATGACCGTGGCTAATGATCATAGGTCGAGCAAGGAGCTGGTTCTGAAAGATACCTCATAGATTGTGCTTAGCGGTTCGACTATGGCAGTAGAAAGTTTTTTCAAGAAGTAGGCACATAATCCATCAGGACCAATAACTAGGGATGGCTTTAGGTTGTGAAGTGCCTTTTCAACATTATCTTCTGTAAAATCAATATGTTGGAGATCATTGCAATTAGCTGTGGTACTATTTATCTATTTAATAATAAATTAAATAATAAATATTTATTTATTAGTTGTGAAATTATTCTAAGAGAGATGCAGATGACCCGAGAGAAAATATGAGATTCCATCTTCCTGTGATTAGAAATGATGACATTGTGGTCTGTTTTTGTTAGTACGAGTTTCACTTTGTGAAAGGCTCTTTTACCTCACTTTCACCTCTTTCTGCTGGCAGGGACTATAACAAAATCAGTGAAAATGCTTACGCTACAGATTGCTTCTTCAAGAAATCTGAAAATGGTGAAAACCAATATCAGGATTAGCTCTTTTCATTCAAAGCACATGAATGTAATGTGGTCATTTATGAGATACTTGCTGATTCAGCTGTGGTGGCTGCACGGTTTTAAAGCCATAAAGTCCTACTAACATGGGGAGCCATCGAAGCTGGATCCCCATGTTAGTAGGGAGTTGAAATAAAGCAGTGAATTGCCTATCTGTGACTTATTCTGCTGCACTGGCTTTTGCTTCAATTTTTCATCTGCAGAGGGAGCCATCAGGCAAGGGAAAACTTTGAGGGAGCATGTGAATGTATTCAGTATTGCAGAAGAATCTTTAAATAACCTTTTCTAATCCTAAAGGCTGGTAAATAGTGAGATGTGATTGGAACTGTATCACAGCCACACCTGGATGAATGTGCATTCCTCAGCTCAGCCTGACTGAGCACAGCCTTCTCTTCCCTGGTGGAGCACTCTGCAATAGGTCTCCATTTCAGGTAGTACTTCAGGTCTCCATAAATATCCTTTGTCCAACACAGTCTTTTAGACATTTTGGTCATGTAGGCATTTTATATGGTTGTTCTCTCACTTCATTTGGCTCTTAGGTGTGAAACAAATATGGATAATTTGTTTCTTTGTGTTATAAATCAACAAGAGTGATGTGTATTAAGGGAAGTGGAAATTTATTTCATGGAAATAAATTGTGCCATTAAAATTAGTCCATCAACTCTACCACCCAAAGTAGGCTTCGGGTTTTGAGAGGGAGGAAGAAGGAGAAGCAAAGATATCTATTATTACTGTGGTCAGGCCAATTTCTCAAAACACACCTTTCTTTCATTTAGCTTTCAAATGGTGACAGCAGCAAAAGTTTCCTTTTCTCTTGAAGTGCTGAGTAGCAATACCTCCTAGAGCATGGGTAGGCAAACTTGGCTCTTTTAGACCTTGTGGACTTCACCTCCCAGAATTCCTGAGTCAG
>JANHZT010000964.1:172625-183795 GCA_032468215.1 Stegonotus admiraltiensis
ACTTTACTTTTCTCTACATTGAATTTTATTTTGTTAGATAGGGCCCAGTGTTCAAGTCTGTCAAGATCCATCTGGATATTGAGCCTATCTCCTAGAGTGTTAGCTATTCCTGCCAGCGTAGTATCATCTGCAAATTTGAAGATAATACTAGTTTGGGAAGTTTAAACTATTTTTTATATTAAAAAATGTTTGAAAGTCCGTATTTTCATCTCCAGTGAATCAACACCACATTTTGGTGAAACAATTCTAAATACCCTGCATGTGCACACCAATTGTGTTTCTTTCTGCAGCCAATATTTCAATTGTTGGTGGCAAACAATTATGTACTCAATTTTCATTCATCCTCTGAGTGAAAATGGTGGCAGTTCTGGGCAGGAGAGGGGAGGAATATCATTTGCAACATTTTCATCAATAACTTCCATTGACTTCAAAGGACCAGGATGGTCTTTATTCCTAAAGATCAACCAAAATGTACTCTTTTATTCTATCAGAAGGACTGTTTTCTCAGGAACCTTCTACTATTTATTTTGTGTCTATTGAGCTTTGATTAGATTAACATTCTATCGCAAAGGTAACATTTGGGTATAAAATCATCAATGTTTAGACTAATCCATGGAGTTTTGCACTGATCCCAAACTTAACCAAATCAGTTGCAACTGAAACTGCGATCTTGCAATTACTTACCATGGAGAAAATCTGCTAAATAGAACAGAGCATGAATAAATCTGAAGTAAATACATCCTTGGTTGCCATATGAGACGATAATCTTACATATACTTACTTGTGAGTAAAATGTATTGAAAATAGTGGAACCTATTTTGAAACACGAGAGTGTGAAATTGGATTTCATATCTTGAGGAATCAACAGTCAGGACACATTTGTTCTATTGATTTAAATGGGATGGAGTTAGATGTAAATCTAGCTGGCTTCAGGCTGGCTTTAGTTTTGCCAGCAGCTGACTAAAAAGTAGTTGCTTTTAACTACATGTTATAAAAGAGGAAGCAAAATATTTGCTTAAATGTTTCCTATATAAGGAAAAAGAAATTTGTATACAATTTGAAAAAAAAGGCATCAGGCTACAAGGCAGAAACCATGATTTCAAGTCCTGCCTTAGCCATGAAAGCCAGGTAGGTGACCTTGGGCCACTCACTCTTTCTCAGCCCAATCCACAGGGTTGTTTCTGTGGGGAAAAGGTATGTTCAATAGGTTCACTGCTTTACTTATTTGTAAAAATAATACAAAGCAGTGTATGGGACTGCTCTGAAGACAAGTTTAACAAGAAGTCGGTTGCAAATCTAATATTTAGAATGTATAAACAGAAGGAAGTCAGCGTATCTGAAAACAATGACAGTTATGCATCTCCTCAGATGTGTAATATGAACGAATGATTCTGACCCAGGAGAGGGAGAATTTTCCTAATGGACTTGTATGTAATGAAGTTTGATCTAGAGCAGAGTAACAGAGCAACTGCACATTAAATAAAAAGATCAGGTGCAGGACACTGAAAACTGCCATACATTCTTTTCAGAAACTTTTCTATGACAAGCATATTAAAGAAAAGCTAAAATATTTGTTTAACAGGAAAAAAAATGCCATCAATGCTCACATCATGTATTCAGTTTTCAAAAGGATTTAATAAATTATGATGATTCATTGATTTCATTGTATAAACTATAAATATATCATAGAGCCCTCATAATTTAAAATAATTTACAGGCTGAGGTAGGGGGTGGGGAGAAAGTGAGTATTGGAGCAATCAATGGTCAATCAGAAGTTCTCTGTTTTTCTGCTGATTACACACACACAGGCAGTGTCAATCCGAATGAAGCGCCAGATTGCCCGATTGCTTTCCATGGTTAACGCCTTGACAAATGTATGTGTTGTGGTGCAATAAGAATTCCAGTGCCTGGAATCAATGCCCCTGCACCCACTCGGTACTGGTTTTGGATTTCTGCACTTGGTCTCAAAAAAGTACTGCTTGTAGACATTATCATTAAGATTTACATCTACCATCACAGTGACCGGTTTGCCTTTGATGTCCGTTGCTGTGGTTTTGTTGGCAACCCAGACACTGATACTGTCACACACAGAATATTCCCCTCGGTTATGCACTGGATGAGCTTCACGTTTGCTCCGGATATTCCTATTAAGAGAGTCTGCATTGTCCAGGAACTCCACACTTTGCTCATCTCTTGACAATGGTGGGGGCTGAGTGCTGAACAGAACACGAGGTGACTGGAACCGCCTCTTCTGAAAAAGCTTGGGATCCACAATGATGTTTGCTGCCGATCCAATTTCTTGATCCTCTGCCTTCTTAGGAGCAGGGTGGCGCTGATCTGTGTTATGAGATGTTTTCAGACCCTCGTGAGTTTTAGCACAGCTGGTGTCAGAAAGGTCAGATGTTGCAGGGGAGCCCAGAGGGACATTATCTTCAGATTTTGGTGCTGCCCATATGCCAATCAGAAATGCTATAATCAGAGTGTAGCACAGCATGGACATTACGCTATGCACCTAGGAGAGATCAAACCAAGAATGTTACCGTGAGCAAAGACAACATAGAAAAACATCCATTCCAAGATGAATGGAGAGATATGCTGATACAGAAATGCCAGGGAAAATGTAAAGCACTGTCTTACGAGAGGCCCAGCCATGTGGATACCAGATGCTGCTTTTTCTTTTCCACTGCAGAAAGGGTCATTCAAACAGCAAGCCCGCTTAATAAAGTGCTGATGCTAAGAAATAATACACCGCCCAGAGTCACTTTATCAGTGAGATGGGTAGTATATAAACAAACAAATGAAATAATACTAGGGTTACTGTTAATTCCTGAAGTACTAGAATATAACTTATATCAAGCAGTGTTCTTAGTTTACTAATAGGGAGAACAGAGACTGACAAGAATCTCTATGGACTAAGTTGGAAGTTCTATAGTAAAAACCATGTAAAAAGGAAAAATAGCTGAAATATACTCTGTACTTGCATCTAGATTGCCATGAGCCACATCAGGAGTGAAATCCAGCCAGTTCTGACAGGTTCTGGAGAATCGGTAACGTAAATTTTGAGTAGTTCGGAGAACTGGAAAATGCCACCTCTGGCTGGTCCCAGAGTGGGGTGGGAATTGGGATTTTGCAGTATCCTTCCCCTGCCACGCCCACCAAGCCACACCACACCCACCAAGCCACGCCCACAGAACCGGTAGTAAAAAAATTTGGATTTCACTACTGAGCCACATGTTCACAAAAAGAGGCAGAAAGGCCAGCACAAAAATATTGCTAAATTAGACACAGTTACCTGAATAGATTGCAGAAGAATAATTTCTTCTAAACTGCACTTACTTCAATTTCTTAAAAGCTTCTTGACACTAAGTTGTAAAATGCTACTTTTGCCACTGGAATAAATGCTATTATGCAAGTCCTGACCTGATATTAGTTATAGAATTGTCAGTTATAGAATTGTCAGAAAACTATCAGTACAATAAAACATGGGACAAATCCAACACCCAGTTAAATCTGCTTAGATTCATTGACTTTAAGGGGTTTTAGAGTATTTAATCTCATGTTGGATTGTGGCCATAGTTTAAATTGAGTAATTCTCTTGCACGGAGTAGACAAAAGCCTAAACCTCTTAGGGGAGAATGATTCAGACTTTGTTGTTTATCTTTAGATCTGGCATCCATTCTGAAATCCTTCAAGACAAAGGCCAGTCATTATTGTAGGGGCTCTCCGACAAACCATAGATCCTCTTGTTCCCTGCAGTTATACTTTTCTAAAGCCAATAATCTGTGTCAAATTCAAAGTTCTTTTTTGTTAGAATTCCTCAGATAATTTATACTTTTAGTAGTAGATTTAATAATCAATACTCTTAATCTTAGGATACTCATCAATCAGTCAGAGTGGTTGCTATGGTTGCAGATTCTATGCAAAATATTTGGTAAAATCACAAGAAAGGAAAATTCCAAGAGGCAATGTAACTAAATTTTGAGGTATAATACTTCAGCATGCAAAAATACAGCCAGCCAGAAGATGGCAGCAGCAGGTTTGAGTTTTATTTTGTAACTGCCATCTAATATTTATTTCTATTTATGCAGCCTACATACTGTATCCCTATCCATCCTCACCATTCTGACCGCGCTACAAAAGTTGGAGACAAACAGAGCTAGGTGCTTGTTGTGCCGCAAGAGAAAATTAGTTCTAAACCATTTAGATATGTTACAGCTCAGAGAGGCACCAGATTTCTCAGATTCAGTTGAAGCACTGGGGCCATTGCAGCAATTCAGAACATGTCGAATGAGTTTCTTGATGTCAACATATATGCTAATGAAAAAAAGTTTGTGCAACAAAATTTAAAGACAATATAGGCACACCCTGAAGTAGATCTACATCAGTTTTGTTTACTGTAAGTCATTTGAGATTCATCACTCTGTATTAAAAAGGAAAAAAAGATTAAGCGTGTCAATAAATGCTATTTGTATTTCTAACAGGGTGGAAGAAGGGGGTGTTATGTTAACATAGCAACATTTAAAGAAGATTTTTTTTGAGATTTTAGACATAAAAATCAGAACTTTTGTTTAGAATAAGATTAGCAAGAAATTTAAAAAGAAATCATTAAAAGTCAGGCAATAATGCAAAATATTGACATTTACCTTTATATTTTCAAGCAGGGCTAGGTTCTGTAAAATACTTACAATGTACAAGCTTTAAAAAAGAAGATTGGATAATTTGTTCAGAATCTGGAAAATACTTTAGCTTCTCAGAAAGTAATTTTATAAATATTCACAAAGCCCATCTATGTTCAAGCAAAAGTGCAAGCTTAATCAAAGAAGATCTTTACAATAGCTGAAGCAGTAGTGGAGAAAATATAGTGTGGCAGGTACAAATATCAACTGGTCCAGCAACCATTAAAATAATAATTAGCAAGTTATCTCTGCATATGAGTGACCCTGGTTGTTCTAAGATATTTTGTAGTTTGCCACAGTAGGCAGTTTGCATGAACTTCAAAAAAGTTCTTAATTCCCAAGAAAGATCCAAGATCTTTTATTTCACTCAGTCTCCCCCCAATTTCCCCCCACTATTTTTACATAGTATAACCGAAATCAGTTTCATTATTAAAATATTAATTTAAAAAATATTAATCATTAAAAATAAAAAATGATTAGTTTGGTAGTAATGCATTCGTCCACAGATACTACACAAATTCAGGATCAGCCTGCCAAATTCTTTTAACATTCTTAGATTTGCTATCAATTTCTAAAAGAACAGTTTAGATTAGAGAAATTTCACAAAATAAAAACCATAAGAGAAAATAACGAAGAATGGTTAAAAAGTGAAAATAAAATATAAAAAGGAAAAGGAAAAGTCTTCTTGTCAGGGGTTACAGATGCATTTTTATTGTGGCCTCTCGTTCTAATTTCCTTCTTTCACCACAATTTCCTTCTTTCCATACGATACCCTTTCTAATATTCAAACCTGTAAATCACAAGTTCATTTTTCTCCTTTTTCAACAAAAAGTCCTTAAGGGGTTTCCAGTCACTAATCATGGTAATTGTTGATTTTTTTCTAATCAAACAGGTTAAATTTGTAATTGCTAATTCTTTCATCTTCACCAACCATTTCTCTGTTAAGACTTGCATCACGAAACATATATAAAGATAATCATTATTGGCTCTTTACTAATTGGCTGTCCATTAATCCCAGCAAGAAAAATTAAGGTTTCAATTGAATGTTGTTTTTTAAAATGTATTTCAACCCAAAATTTCTGGGTTTTTGTTTTTACAAGTCCAGCAGGCATGATAAAATGCTATCCACTTCTCCAACATAAATTTGAAAAACCTTCATACATTCTAGACAACTTTTTTGGATTCTTATACCAATGGTACATCATTTTATGAAAATTTTCTTTTAGCTCATAATATAAATTTTAATCTAATCACATATTTTCCCACTATTTCATCAGTATATTTTGTCTAAAGTTCTCAGCCCATTTTATCATATATTCTTTCATTTATTCTTCCATTTCAAATTTTAATAATGTACAATTATATGTTCATCATTTGTACACAGTTCAACTTCAAATTTTGTCTCCCGCTACTCAATTTCAAATGTCCTTAAAATATTTATCTGTGCATATGAAAACCACTGAAAACTAAATCCGTCTCTAGCCAATTCCTTTTTTGATTTCATCTTATACTTACCTGTTCTAACAATTCTAGATAAGCTAACCATTTTTCTTTATGTATTGTTTTTTATTCTAAAATCTTCTATTGCTAAAACCCATAAAGATATTTTTGATCACAGGCTAGGTTTATATCAGGCTAGGTTTATATCTGTTCCATATTGTCAATATGCCACCTCTAGTATACGTAATGACTATTAAAGCCTACATTAACCTTAACTTTATTGTACCATAGAAAACTATGAACCTTAGACCATGTCCTTCTAAGTCTAAAATCCTCTTACTCCTTAGAAGAATCCATTCTTTCATCCAGATTAAGCAGCAGGCTGCAGCTATCAATTGAATTATAAAAATCATTTAATGATGTGCATATCTATATGTTACTCAAATGGCTCTTTTGTATTAATTATAATTAAACAATATAAATGGGGTCCTCAGAGTACAAACCTATCGGTATAATTGATACATTGTGATTATTTTGAGCAGACAAAAAAAGACAAAAGACAAAAAAAGTTGTTCCATATAAATAAATCTAGAGGAAATCACACTGTTTTAAAAAGAGCCATTAGCACTTTGCAACTCAAATGATGTGCTAAGCATAGATTAAATACAAACAGATGAGAAACAAAACAAAACAAAACTTTCCATACTGTGAAAGGCAATGTACAAAAAAATATAACATATTCTTTTGCTAGTAGCATAGTCTCAAATAACGGACTGGGATTTCAGGGGAATAACACACTTCTTAGTCTACAGTAAAACTAATGGCTCTACAGTTCCGTAACAGTGATTTACGGAAAGAATTTGAATTTTTATAGATTCTGAATTCTTCAACATATTATAACCTGACTTTGTTTGCTTTTTCAAAAATTTCACTGAATCCACAGGAGTTTATTTAAAAAAAATAAAGGAACATGGCAAGAAGCAGTTTTTAAGATTAGTTGTAAACTCCCAGTAAGCAGTTTTAAAAGCATAAAAAAAAAACATGCATGCCTCCAAACTAAAGGTAGCTAAAGTTAATTAAAAGAGGTAATATTCAAGAAATAATTGTGCCACAAGCAGAAACTATAAAATGTCCTCAAAATGTACTATAGGAGAGTCTTGTGAAAGTCTTTGGTGGAATCTGCTACATACAGGAATTAAACATTTTGAAAACATCCAAAGAACAACTTTTTGTCACAATTTATTAAGCTGAGTATGTATATCTCTTATTTCTCAAAGACTTCAAGATGGTGTATGGGACCGAGATAATAATTGAGTTTAAGTTACCTGCTGAATCCCATATCAAGTGAGAACTTTAGGCAGAATCTTCCTGGTCTCATATCATCACTTTAATCAAGATTCTCCAAAAGTAAGATGTTGGTGTTGGAGACAAGCAAATTTAAAATGCAGCAGTTTTGAAATAAATAATCAAACTATACTCTCTACTCTCTCAAGAGAGAAAGTAGTCATAACAGGCTATTTTAAACTTTGTGCTGTTTCTCAGATATAATCCCTAGATCATGTCAGGAATTAACAAAAATTGCCTAGTTTTGGTGAGCAATAGAGAAATTTGTCAGATTGCTCAGCTTCCTTCTTACCACTGATCTCAATTGATACCTCTGAAGCAGTTGAGAATATCCTCATGTTCTCTCTTCATCTCTAAGACTGGAAGGGAGGAGGCAAGCCCTTTCTAAGGGGAGGAAAAATAGGTACCTCCTCTGTCAAAAAACTGTGGGAAGGAACAGAGATTTGCCAAGCATGGAATATCTGTCAGGTGCTGAGAAATGGCCTCCCATTTTGACCAGCAAAAGGAGAATCATCAACACATGCCCCTATAGATGACAACGTTACATTGGTCAGTCTCTAAACCTGTTTTCAAGAAGTAGCCTGCATCATTCAGTTTCACACATATTATAGAATTTAAATAATTTAAAGTTATGAAGTTAAAGATATATCTGTAGGACACAAAACCACACACACACAACCCCTACATTTCAACCAAGGAACCAAACATTTGCATCCATTGAGTACTCATTAACGTCAAAGGTTTTCCTAAAATAAATACAGATTGGATGACTTGGATGTTCTCATTAGACAAGTATTAAGTAAAAAGACAATAAAGTTTAAAGTTTTCTTAAGTAGAGAGGAAGAGGATCCTTTTTGGCTCCCTCTGTCGTGTGCTATTTTCTGGTCACTTTGGGAGTCACCTTATTATTATAGTCTATGGCTAACATGGCAATTAGCTGTAGGTCTGGGGTTGGCACCAATGCACCGAATAGATTCTGAACTTGGATGCTCAAGATAATTTCTACTTTCTTCTGGGCCCTCTAATTACCAAGATTACTATTGAAAACCGAACTGCAAATCTTTTGCAGCAGAAGGGAAGCTTATTAGCTGATGCATTTTTCCATGATCCTTTCCCCTCTTCTAATTCCGTATATTTCACTTTTTTATCTATTCCATGTCTTCTTGTTTTCCATCATTGCTTTTCTTGTTTTCCTTCTCCCTCTATTTTCCTATGAGCTTCTTTATGCCCATTTCATCCAGTTTTGACTTCTTGAGTCCATTGAAATAGGCTCTCCTTATCAATCCTCATAGCTTTTTCAATCTCAGCAATAGGGATGCTGTTGCTGAGGTGAAAGCCTCATCTCACAAGCCAGTGTATGGGTCCAATTAGTCATGTCATTCAACCTTAATATCTTGCTCCATTAGGACAGGACAATAATTTCTTGTGGAATTCATTCCCTCAGGATGAGGTTTCTTTAAACTGTAGATAGAGCAGAATATTTTTGAATAAAGTTGCCAAAGCTGATTAAGACAATGAATCATATTGTGTTTACAGTCTTATTATCTCAAATATGGTCCACTTCATAAATAACTGATGTTTATGCACTGGCATATTGTTTTTCCTTCTTTGCCACAGCTTGGAATCCTACACTGGAAATATATGGGTATGCAGGGTCAGGTTATTGATCAGAGAGATGCTCCATTATCAAACTCTTTATTACAATCAGATATAAAAATGATATTGGTTTCAGTTTATTATGCAGCCAAATAAACTGCTTGCAGTGAGTGCTGTACTGAAGCAACTGTTGATTTTAACTATACTTATATCGTTAGTATCAATATTATCTGTGAAATTATCTTTGAAATAGTTCAAGAATTTAAATCTTTCCAAACAAGAGCTTCCAATGTTTAAAGGGACAACTCCTGAATGCTCTATTTTAAGGGTCCATATAATGAACATGTAGACAATTTTTTTCCTGAAAATGCACACATACAGTTTCTTATGTCCTATTTTAATCACTGAAAAAAAAAACCCCAACCAGCAGAAAATCAAACTAATTATCTGATCTACTTTCTTGTCTGTAAAGCTTCTGATAACAATATTTATTTTCTTTAGATTTAGGCTCCTGAAAACAAGTAGGGTTTTATACCTTTTGAACATTTTAAAACATGCAGTTTGAGAACAGATGATGGTTCATACTTTAACACCCCAACAAACATCACCAAATCCTCCAAAATATTTCTAAATCTCTAATTCTCATTCTCTACTTAACACTAGCTTCAGAAAATAAAGACTGCATGTTTTGTTCTTTCTTTGGTCTGATCTCTGCATTAACACATTCCATAACTGGGAGGAGGGAGGGAAGCTAAACCGTGATTCCCAAATGTCTTGGTCTGTTCCAGAAGAGTTCAATTATTGAGAACAATCTCCATAACAAAAGGTATCTGGCCATTCTGCATGGGCCTTTGAAAGGATTCCAACAGTCCTACTAGTTTTATTGAACCCTTTCCAAATGTAAATTTTATTATCAGGAATTACAGAGTTGGAAGGGATCCCGAAAGGATTCCTAGCCAATCCCAATCCCTTAACAATATATTTCATTATACTGTAATCTATGTTCTGGAGTACAGCCTTTATTAATCTTTTTTTTGTTCCACACATATGCCAAAATTCAAGTGTTCTCATCTTCCCACAAAATGCAAAATATACTGGATTACATTTGTGTAGGACTATCCTATTAAAACAACATTTTTGCCACAAAATCTATCACTTTAAGCATTGTTAAACACAAAGCTACTAGCATCGGCTCAGGCCAAAAACAATTGAATAGGACTTCCAACGACTGCCATCCTAAGAAAACAGAAGTTTCTATTTCAACCCACAGTTTGTTTTAACAAGAAAAAAATTCCCAATTCAGCAGTATCTTTAATATTCTTTTTTTGGTATATTTTCCAGATACTGTAACAATATTATGTCCAATAAATGAAACTCTATCAAGCAAATGAAGTTAAGGACAATATCTGTGAGTATTTCAGTATTATCTATCCAGTCTGCAAGGATTAACAACTTATTGTATCCCAAAATGAAAACTTTATTTGCCAGTTGTCAAACCAAATCTACATTCTTTTTGCTTTTCCTATTTGAACAATATGAAACCTATTCATTTTAATCATTTTTAATAGTAAGCAGCCAAATCTATGCGCCTTCTCATATACGATACCATTGATGCCCAAACAATGTCATTTTTCAGTAGAATGGAGAGGGAGGGGAAGAGCCCACTGTTCAAGAAGAATACAATTAAAACTAAAACTCACATTATAAATTATGACCAATGATTATTGCACTGCACAAACACTTAATGCAAATATCCAAACCAATATAAACATTTAACCCTTCTAATATTCATATGAACGTTTTATAAACTTTAAATATAACTTATAATAGTATACATTATAAACATTACAATAGAATGCCTATTTCCGTTCCTGGGAAAGGTAGATAACTTTTTTTAGCATGGTGGGAGACAATGTCTTTGATGAAGTGACTTATAAGGCTTAAAATACGTCTTTCATTATTGGTGATCTGATTAAAACATCTTTTCACATATTCCAAGCAGTCTACAAGTTCTTTAGAACTTTGTCTGGTTACATATCAAGATTTGAAATCTTCAAAATATTCTTTTTTTTTTATTAACAAGTTTTATAAGAAGTACAAACATTTTATTCCCC
>JANHZT010000964.1:187550-201308 GCA_032468215.1 Stegonotus admiraltiensis
ATGTACACTGAGAGCATATGCACCAAAGACAAATTCCTTGTGTGTCCAATCACACTTGGCCAATAAAGAATTCTATACCACTCCTAAATACTCAGTGAAAAAATATTTCACTGAGAAGAGTTAAGACCTGTTCTTTATAACTCCAGAATGCAAGGTTTGAGTTATGGAATGGAATAATGAATTCATGTTAAAGAAAAGCATATTGCAGAGAAGTACTAAAGAATCTTAAAAGCAGATTGATAGTAGAGGCAGAGGAGTCCTAAGCATTCAAACCGAGGCTAGCTTGGATTTCTTGTGGATACATTCATTTGGACTGCCACACTAAACAAGTACTGTAACTGAAGTTAGCACCTGCTGTTTCAGGCCTCTGTTTTCATTTTCACATTTTCTAATCTTCTTTGGATGGTCAAGAGAAACCAGTTATGATTCTATAATTCTTCCATCCCTTCTCCTAGATTTGTTAGATGGATAAACAAATGGGAAGAAAATGGATCCCCCCCACTTTTACATGGTAGTAGCAACAAGGCTTCTTAATGTGCAGAGATGGAAGGACACACCAATACCAACAATGGATGGAAGGTGAAGTTAATGGAGTTGGCAAAGATAGTGAAATTAAGTGTTTTGATTAACAAAAAGGCTTTATCTAGCTTCATTTCTGCTTTCTGTAAACCACTTTTGGACTTATTGCTTGAAATTGAAAGAAATGAAATTTTAACTTTGGGATTTGATGACTAGAAGAGTTTATGACTACTGAAGTACTGTATCCTTTGTTTACATTAGCTCACTGTAAGGGTCACTGTATTTTATACTATGTCTATATTGAAAAAAGGTCAGAAATTACTTTTTTCTACAGCTTTGTTCCCTTTTTGTCTGCACCTCCCATTTTCTTTTTTCCCTACTTCTCTTTTTTCTTTGCATCATTTTTCTTTGTTCTTTTGTATTTTATATTCTTTTGAAATTCAATACAGTTTTGTGAAAAAATATAATTCTTTCTTGCCATTTTTTCCTGAATATTCTCATGCTAAAAATACGCATTCTTCATAAATTTAAGTTCCATTAAATCAAGTAAGGATGTGAAAAAGAAATATTATGTTGAACTAATGTCTGATAACAACAAAAGAGCAGGACATGTGAATTTTTCTTGCCCATAACTGAAATTGAAAATAGTTTCATTTGGCAAACCAAAGAAGATAAGGGGAACGTTGAAAAAATACAGTAATTGTAAGAGATCTTAAATTTAACATTTCATATTGTCAGAGAGGGGAACCTGTAGCCCTCTAGAGTCTAGATCAGGGGTAGTCAACCTTTTTATACCTACCGCCCACTTTTGTATCTCTGTTATAGTAGTAAAATTTTCTAACCGCCCACCAGTTCCACAGGAATAGTGATTTATAAAGTAGGGACAAAAACCCTACCGCCCACCATGAAAGCTGGAACGACCACTAGTGGGTGGTAGGGACCAGGTTGACTACCACTGGTCTAGATGCTCTTGAATAAAGTTCTCAGCATTCCTCAACACTGGTCACACTATCTAGAATTGCTGGGAATTGAAGTTTAGCAACATTGGAGAGTCATAGGCTCCTCAACCAAGATCATGTTACAAATTAATCTTTCCTAATCTGGGGCCCCCTGTATATGTTCAAATTTAATGATTTACTATCTAGAATTCTGACAATTGAAGTCATAATGATCAGCAAAATTGAAATCACTAATGATCAACAAAACTATCATTTTTACTTTCATGTCTGAGAATCTGTCAGTTTCTATACATTTTTCATGAATATATGCATTTTTATGCAGGCTTTCCCTTAATAATTCTTGCATTCTTAGGGAAACTGCAAAATTCAGAGACATTTGAAATTTGAAGGCTAATTAAATTTCAATTCATATCTAGTTTTGAAAATGTGAAATTAAATAAGTTTGCAAAGTAAGTGAATTTTCTTCTGTCTCCTGTCTCAGCATATTGGACAGGCATCAGGTTGGAAAAAGTGCTAACAAATGTATTTGATTCACCTCAGCTTTAAATATACATTCAGGTATTGCTTGCACTAATCTATGGGGGTCATAAATATCCAGCACTTAGGCTTAGGCATATTGTGTTTGGAAAGGATTAGGGTAATAATTTTAGCACTGTATTTAAATAGAAGTTAAGAATTTGCCACAAAATTCTTAATAATTATAACTATGGATGCAAAACAGAGGTGGGCTTCAGCAGGTTCTGACTGGTTCTGGAGAACCGGTAGTGGAAATTTTGAGTAGTTTGGAGAACCGGTAGTAAAAATTTTGACTGGCCCTGCCCCCTCTATTCTCTGCCTCCATAGTCCCAGCTGATCAGGAGGAAATGGGGATTTTGCAATATCCTTCCCCTGGAGTGAGGAGGGGATGGAGATTTCCCTCTTCACTCCCAGCCTTCCTTTGCCACGCCCACCAAGTCATGCCACACCCACCAAGCCACACCCACAGAACTGGTAGTAAATTTTTTTGAAACCCACCACTGATGCAAAAGCCATGCTTATGAATTCACTTTAAAGACAAACTGAATTAATTTCTAAAGGCCATTTGAGTTTTTCTGAAAAGAAACAGAAAAGCCTAATAGTTGTAAAATGATTGCACTGCATAAAGGATGGAGAAACATAATGAATTAAGAATGTAAAGGAACTGTTCTTTTTTCTTTGTGCCATTTATTTTCCTGTTTCATTAACAAAATGAACTGTATATGACTGTCTAAACTATTTCTTTGTTGTAGATGCTGTCAATCCACTTAGTAACAGAATTTTTAAAGTGCTAACATGGCAAACAAAATATTTCAGAAAACTATTGAAAGGGAGGAACTGAAAATATTTTGATGGCAAGATTCATTCTTCAACTGTTTTGCGATCTAACATAAGAAAAAGAGGTGGGAAAAATACATATTTTGAGAAGTTTAAACAGAAAATCACAAAATGCTTAATTATATTTCAAATACTGAACAAAAATGTCAAAAGCATTTCAAATAAGAAAAAATATAAATATGTTTGCAGAAATTCATTAAGCATTTTCAAAACCATGGAGCTACAACTACATGGAGGGAAGTATGCAGTAGGTTACCCCAAGGCGGATGGGCCAACTTGCCATAGCCAACCGACCATGGACAACTCGTCATGGGACAACTCACTGAAGGACAATTCAACAAATTGATTTTAATGAACCATGGCCAATAATAATAAAAGAAAGAAAGGCAATCCAGAAATACAAGATTTACAATAATTCTGACAAAAATATGGACACCAATAATAAAAGTAACCAAATGAAACAATAAATATAATGTTGAATTGTCCTGTGGCAAGTTGGCCATGGCAAGTTGGATGCAGCAAGTTGGCCATGGTGAGTTGTCTTGGATCTGTGATGGCGAACCTATGGCACGCATGCCAGAGGTGGCACACAGCGTCCTCTCTGTGGGCATACGAGCTGTTTCCCTAGCTCAGCTCTGTCATGCATATGCTGGCCAGCTAGTCTTCAGGTCTCTGCTGCACATATGGAGGTGCGTGCATGAGGAGGTGCATGTGCATGCGCTGGGTGGCGCACATGCAGGGGCACACACACATGCGGGGATGTGCATGTGGGGCACGCACATATGTGTGGGGAGCGGGACACATGCGGGGTGCACATGCATGTACAGGAGGGTGGAGGGCATGCACGGGGGCACACATGCATTGCATTTTGGGGTTCACACAGGGACATGCACATTTGCGCGCACACGCATGCTTTGGGCACTCGGTCCAGAAAAGGTTAGCCATCACTGTCCTAGATCCACCTCAAGGCTCTGTCTTAGGCCCATTACTCTTTAGTATCTTCATAAATGATTTAAATGAGGGGATAGAAGGGGAACAAATCAAATTTGCAGATGATGCTGTGAGGAATAGCCAACCCTTTAGAAGATAGGCTCAAGATCCAGAAGGATCTTGACATAATTGAACACTAGGCCATATCCAACAAAATGCAATTCAGCAGTGAGACAAGTAAAGTTCTACATTTAGGCAAGAAAAACCAAATGCACATGTATAAGATGGATGGTACCATACTCAATAGCAGTAACTGTAGGACGCATCTAACAGTCCTAGTGGACAATATAAATATGAGCTAGTAGTGTGCTGCAGCTGCCAAAAATGCCAATGCACTCCTGGGCTGCATCAAGGGATAGTATCAAGATCACACGAGGTGTTAGTGCTGCTTTATATTGTATTGGTGAGACCACACTTAGAATACTGCATCCAGTTTTTGTCACCATGATACAAAAAAGAACTTGAGACTCTAGAAAAAATGCTGAGAAGAGCAGCAAAGATTATTAGGGGACTGGAGGCTAAAACATATGAAGAATAGATACAGGAACTGGGAACATCTAATCTAATGAAGAGAAGGACTAGGGATGACATGATAGTAGTTTTGTAATATTTAAGGGGCTGTCACCATAAATAGGGGATCAATCTATTTTGCAAAGGACCTGAAGGCAGAACAGGAAGTAATGAAGGGAAAGTTATCAAAGAGAGATCCTGCCTAGAACTAAGGAGAAATTTTCTGTCAGTGAGAACAATTAATGGATTGGCTTTTCTCTGGAAGTTGTGGGTGCTCCAACACTGGAGATTTTTAAGAGAGGGTGTCGAACTAAAAGACCCCCAAGGCCCCATCCAACTCTTTTATTCTGCTATTCTGTTAATAATGCCTTGTGACATGAAACATGGACATTCAGTTGGATTTAATTATAGGCTTACAATTACTTTAAAAAAAGATCTATATAAATATATCAGTCCTGAGAAATTGCAATTTACAACTAATGGTTCAAGTGGTTTTCGCTAGAGCTACTGTATGAAGTTCAGACTAATTTCCAATGAAATTTGTAACAATAATTTTACAGTTTTATCATGAAGCTGTATATTTTATGTTGATTTGGCTACATGATATTCAGACAACATTCCAAGATTCTTGTCATGTGTCACCCAAATAATCTGGCAACTACTTCTGGTCCTCAAATGTTAAAAAACCTGCATTTCACAGAGTAAAAAGAAAATAAAATCTTACCAGGCTTTCCATCTATTTATATTTATTTATTTTATATTTAAATTTGCATTCAACAACTTCAACAGCTGAATATTTTTTTGAATACAGCTGACTTCTTATAGAAAAGGGCTATGGGATGACAGGGAGACTTCACAGAACTGCAACATTTACTTAAAATATATCATTACCTTCATTTCCAAAACAGGGTTTGCCCCAACCAAAATACTTGTGCTAATAGTGAAGACGCTCACTTTGTAAAATTTGGCACATGGGCTAAGTAGTAGTATAATGGTACAATGGTACAACGTTGTCAACTGAATATTTGCAAAATATACCTGCTTCTTCCAGCAATTTTGAGTGTCGTATGTCATTGACTTGCCAAATTCATTGATAGGAATGACAGGTGAACATTTTGGCTGTGCAAGTTCTACTTTTACAAGTAGATAATACGGCAGAAAGAGAAGCAGAGAAAAATGTTCTCAACCTGCTACAACTGTGGAATTTATATAGCTCAGTTTTGCTGGTTAAGCCATTCCTCAACTAAAGACACCCCCACAGACACAAATTAGACACTGTGAGAAATGTGCAGTTGCATTTTATGTGCTTCTAAAAAAAGGGGGGGGGGTGTAGCAGGGAAACTTAGGACCGCAGTGGATGGAGAAAAAGCTTTCTTTTCCTACACACTGCCATTTGTACAGGGAGAAAAACAGCCTCTGATGCTCCTGGCAAACTTGGATGTTTCAGAGCAGATGCAATAACAAAGAAACTGTTAAAGGTAAATAGATCACTGTGCATTAACCTTTACTTCAAAGCCTAGCATTAGTTTATAAACACAGGTGATCTCACTCATCTCACAATTCTACCATTAAACTATGGAGTTGGGTACCTTGGAGAAAAATCCCAGAACAAAGCCCTTTACAGTATCTTTTCTTTATAGCAGATGCATACTTGCTCTCTCTTTATGTTCAGGAGATTCTTTCTTGTTCCTAAATGAGAGAGGTCTGTTATCCATATGAGACCTTAGGGACTTGCTGTTTCTACCACATGAATTCTCTCTCTGTTGCATCATATTACAACTCAAAATCTTGGAAAAAATTAATTAAAAAAATCTAGCGGGAGCTTGAGTTACTTTACATTTAGTTCAATGTACGTTTCAAATAGATGAACACATTCAAAACTTAGTAACATTTACTCTTTGCGAACAATGCTCATATAATTTTTTATTTGATTTTAATCATGCTATTTAAAAACAAACTAGAAGTAGCTATATATGATGAAAGATTCATTAAGTTGGTTTTAGTTATATTCTCTTGTATAACCTGAAGTCAGTTGTTGAAAGAGATAATTTAATGTTTTTCCTCTAAACAGAAGTTAATCAAAACAACAACAAAGAATACCATCCACAACACCCTTTGTGCTTAAATTTCAGAGATTCTACAGTTAAATATAAATAAAGCTAAGCTATGGCAGTTGGTGAATGTACATATATTTGCTTTTTTTGCACTTAGGTTTAAAGTTGCATGTTATGTGACCTTATCAATTTGCAGGCAATGCTATGATCCATATGAACACTACTGCAGCATGCCTTTAATCAAAACAACTATAGCTTTTCAGATGAAAAAGTCAGATTTCAAAAATTACAAACCAAAACATATTTGAATGCCAATGTTCTATTTACATTCCTTCTGCTGCTCATTTAAATTCCTACATTGTTTGTAGGTGTTGATTCAATTACCATAAAGATCCAAAAATCTCATTAACTTATTATGCTGGGCACCAACATCCATTGGGCTCTGTTTAGATAAGAAAGGTAGGTAACTTGAAAATTCAGAACATTTAAGCATTTTTGGGAATGTACTCATCCTTCCATATTTGAAATCTAAATCTAAGTTTGCTGGAATATACATGCAAACACACACACACACACACACACGATTTGTATTCCAGACACAAATGCAAACTGCTACAGTAATTCTATCATGTAAAGTATGTTTCTATTCACTGTTATCTTGGTTCTCCCTTGGGGAATTAAATTTCTTATTTTCCTTGTTTGTCATTTTACTATAATGCACCCAAAATTAATAGTGAATGCTATTACTTCTTTATCTGGCTGAGATTCTGGAAAATTAACTTAATCTGCATTTTTTGGATTACAATACAAAGCAGGATGTAATAATTCTTCAGATAGTGCAGATCTCTGAATAAACTTCTGCATCCAAGGATTACGTACAAAAATGTCTATATTCCAGTAAATATATTGTACCTAATCATGCAATTTTACCTCCTGATAAGGTATTTTATGTGTGTATCATAAATAAATTACATATTAAATATTTGTTGCTTGATGAAACTGCAAATGGAGTTTCCTGATGGTTACACGGCTATCTAATACTGTACATAATTTTTCTCATTATGGGATTTATTAACAAATCTATTCATCTGAGGAATTTTGCAAAGGAAAATGTATATATTGGGGAAAGTTGCATACATGAACAGGAAATTGGGTACAAAATATATGTGTGTTGAGACAAGTTACATCTGGAATTTTTTAAAAATAATTTTGAAGTATGATGCAAAAGCATGATAGAGCAAATATGTGAATTGACAGATCAGATTATCAACCATTCAAATACACCTAATGGGCAGAACAGTAGGAGGCACGTGCAGAAAGACGGCATTATACAAATAATAATTCCTCTAATGTGGAAAGATAATATAGCCCATGAGAATGTTTCTTCAGCACAGTTGGTTTATTCACAAAGCTTTCCAGCTGTGTTAGCTGAGGCCTAATCAAAAACCAAGAGGAATCCTATTCAAACCAGAAATATCTTTAGTTCTAGGCTGGAATCCTATGAAGGTATCAAACACAGCACAGGCCACCCACCGTTGCTTGGTTCATGGCTCCCATTCAGGGAAGTAGAAAGAAAGTCAGGCTTGAATTGAATTTTGGCGTGACCTCCTCAGAACCTGGGAACAGGGATGACTGGGTGTTCTCATTGTTTGTTTGCCAGTGCTGGAGGGAAAGCAGCTGCTACAGACCTCACAAAACAGGTCATTTTATTGCCCATGGAATACATTAATGAGGCCTGGAAAAAGAAACTGTTGAGAGTCAACAAGCAAAATGGAATTTAACAAATTGAGGAGACAGAGGTTTCCTTTGACACTTTCCCTCAAAATACTTCGTAGATATCTTTTTCTTCAGACCTACCAAAAACTTATAGCCTAAGGTGTGAGAGTGAGCAGATAAAAGAAAAGTTTTCCAAATGGCAGAATAACACCTGATACTATTCAGAAAGTTATCAAAAAAGATTTTGTTTGTATTTTTTTATTCTTTTTGGCAGCAACTTTGTTATATAGTATACAATATTATAGCAAATAGAGCTCTGGTTGCTCAACAGACTAAGTAGTCTGTTATTAACATCAGCTGCTTGCAATTACTGCAAGTTCGAGTTCTACCAGGCTCAAGGTCAACTCAGCCTTCCATCCTTTCTAAGATGGGTAAAATGAGGACCCGGTTTGTGGGGGGCAATAATCTGACTTTTTATAAATATACAGAAGTATGAAGGCTATTGCTTAACGCATTGTAAGCCGCCCTGAGTCTCCGGAGAAGGGCGGCATATAAATAAAATAAATAAATAATAAATAATAATAAATGCTGCATGGACAAGGAGAATAAAATCTAATAAAATCTCAATTATTCCAAGCCCAGCATAAAATCCTATTTAAAAATATGGAATTATAGATCTTTCTTTCCCTCCCTCCCTCTCTCTCTCTCTGATTGATTATGAGCCATCAAATTGCTGTGACCACATTTTCTCCATGATGATCTATGTCTAACCTGGTCCTTCAGGTTCTATAGAACCGGTGCGAACCGGGGGCAACTCACCACTGCTAAAATACTTATAGGACAAAAATCTACTAAGAACTACAAGTAATACTTGCTCAATGACCAGTCACTTAGCAACTATTTGAAGGTACAACAGACTGCTCCCCCTGAGAGGTACAATCCAATATTAAAGTTCTGACAGCTATAATTCCCCCCCCCCACAACCATGTGATTGCATTTGGAGTGCTTGGCAACCATGGTCACCTGACTGTGATTTTTTTTTTTTGCTGGTCTCTGGTGTTTACATCTGATTTCCAATAAAACCTGTCTATCAGATAAAATGGATTCATTTAATGATCCCATGCTCACTTAACAACTGCAGCATTCACTTAAAAACCACAAAAAAGCTTGCAAAAAAGCTTGCAAAATTGGGTGCAGTCATGTGGTTACATGGGGATCCATTTAATGACCGTAATGACATCTGGTCTCAATTACAGTTGTAAATTGAGGATTACCTAGTAATTTTTGTCTGATATTAATTTTGAAGACAACAGTTTTAAATTATTCTATGCTAATATATTGTAATAAGACTATTAAACAAAGTGACTAGAAAATTAAACATACCTTTTACCAATATAAATGTGTAGGTTTTGTGAGATCTATTTCATCTTGAGCACTACCACTTGAAAATTTGCTTAACGCCTATGATCTCTTAAACACCACCTCACTTTTTTTTTGTTTTCCTCATTTCTTGTAAGGTTTCCAGAAGTAAAGTAGAGCCCCAAAGAAAATGGTTAAATATATTACATAGCAACAGATTTCATAAAAAAAGATGAAATGCAAAGTATACTCCAGGAGTTCGATTCTGAGCAGCTCAAGGTTGACTCAGCCTTCTATCCCTTTCAAAATTGGTACAATGAGGACCTGGATTATTGGGGGTCATATGCTGACTCTGTAAACCATTTAGAGAGGGCTGTAAAGTACTGTGAAGTGGTATATAAGTCTAAGTGCTGTTGCTATTGTTATTATTTATTCTGATACTAATTTTTAAAGGGGCCATTGAAAACATCAGATTCAATTAATGAAATGTTGATAACTATTTCCCATATAATTTTCAAACCTAATTCCTTGCCATCCTATTACTGACCAGAGTCATATTTTTGAAAATTGAGCTTTAATATCCCAATATACATAATGAGATTCAAATTTCGTTGATCTAGGGAAGCCTTCTCCAATCTCAACAACCTCCAAATTGTGAAATGTAACTACCAATATTCCTCAGTCAATACAAAGACTATTCAGATTTGGGAAAGCAGATCTAAGAGCTTTCTTCTCTTAAACATACCTTTTATTCAGAATAATTTTATAATTCTCTCCAACTTTTATATTTAGCATGAATTCTTGCATGTGCCTGAAAAGCAGCTTTTGAGATCCCTATCCTAAAATTGAGAACTAATTTGGTGTAATGGTTTAAGCCACCGGAGTATAAACCAGGAGACGTGAATTCTACTGCCTTGGGAAAAAGCCAGCTTGGCCATTTTGGGTAACTACCTCTGTCTTAGCTTTAGAAAGTGGCAAATCATTCCTTAAACTATTGTCAAGGAAATAGCAGGGACTTAATCCAGTTGCTCACCTCATGTCAAGACAAGAGATCAAGGTGTTAAAGGTACTCACCTGCCCAAACCTATAAGGGCAACTATATTGTATCTAAAAAGAACAATCCATCCACTGGAAAAATATTGCAAGATTTTCAGGTATATTGCTATCTAGTTTACTATGGCTCTTGTGTGCATACTTATTAGTAAAGCAATCATTTTTACACTAAGGTTTCAGTAAGGATACATTTTTTCTTGCCCCAAGAGAGGATTGCATGCTGCCTTTAGAAAAGCCTCAACTAGTGTCTCTCCCTCCTGCATATTTTATGGCAAAAGCAGCATAGCCATGATGTTGATTTCCGTGTGAAATGAATATAGAGGTAGCCCTTCAGTTATTCTGTTTTTAGACTGTTCAAGGCTTTAAATAATATTAGGCAACCTGTGAAGATGTAAGAAAACTGGTGTAATATATTCCATATGGTGATGGCGTACATCTGCTAATAATTGGGCTGCTACTTTTTGAACCAATTGGAGTTTTCAGATACTCTTTAAAGGAAGTCCTTTGTAGACCATGCCATAATAATCTTTTCTATATGTAATTCAGCCAGATTAAGTCATGAATAACCAGGGGTGGGGGAAGGGTTCATCATTCGTTTGTGAGATTGCTATTCATTTATTCTTGGATTAACAGAAAAACCAAATCAATTTTACTTTCAAATCTCCTGGATCAAAATTAAGTTTGTACATCTGCATATTGTTCCCAGGCAATATGTTTAATGACATAGCCTACCTTGCTTAATGACCCTATTCTGTCCAAAAGACAACTAAAACTATATCCACCATCCAAATATCTATATTTTTCCAAGCAGTTTTTATAACATATTGATTAGAATGAATGTTAAGAATGTTAAGACAGACTCATAAGGCTACCTATGCCAAAAACCATGGAGTGGAACAGCAATTCCACAGCATTAATCAAGATAAGAAAGAACCTGTCAAATCAGGCCAAACTGTCATAAAGTGACACTAATAGTACAAATAGTGAATCTGAAAAGTTCACAAGCTGTGAACACACAAGTAAGGCCACCTCTATCATTGTTTTTTTCCAGGAATTATTACTTAAGGTATTCTATATATGAGTCATTAATATTAGTAGCCGTTGATCAAAGATGTAGGTTTTCTGGAAAATGCCTGTAAAAGCATATTTATCTCAATATTAATGTTGCACAATCATTTGGAATATATGGGGAAAAAACAAGGTCTATTGCATGAGTTCAACATATAAAGCAAATCAAAACTTTGATGTTTGGAGAAAAATAATTTTAATGGACTGTTGGAAACAATGCTGGGTAACAAGCAATAAAGTAATGTGCAATGTCAATTTTAATTTAACTACTCAATTGTGTAGAAAATCCCCTGAAATGAAAGACTGATATAACTTTAAAACTGGGCAGAAGTGGAATTTCTTCCATAAATCTTTTGATCCCCTACAAAGTTTTTTGTAGAAATTTTCAGCTCATGTTTCTATTATTGATAATCTAATCGATCACCACCATCCAGGCCCCTTTTAAAATCATCCAAAATTTGCTTATATCTCATTTTTTCATAACAGGAAAATGCAGTGATCAGATTTCTATATATTCTTTGGTTTCACTAAGATTGCAAAATGCCTTATTTAATAATTTATTTAATTAATGTGCTGCTCAACCCAGAAGTACTGATTCATCATAGTACTAGTCCTGTTTTCACAACTTTTCCTAATCCTTCCCACCATAGAATATTTTTTTTCTTAAAAAAAAAACCAGCAGCAGGATGATGGGTTGAAATATTTTTGAGCTAACCTACATGTCTATAGTATTCCTTTCCTGCTAGTCACATCCAGTTGAGATCCCACTGATATAAAGATGAAGTTTTGATTTTATGTGCCAACTTCCATTACTTTATATTTTTTGAAATTGGCAAAGACTTAAGAAGTCTATACAATTATTCAATGATGAACGCTACTAAAAAATCCAGATGTCCATTATGAATGCCCCGTGTTTATTCATCACTCTGCTGTCTATCATATAACTTTACAGGAATAATCCAGCCATCCAAGTCACAATTCCTAAAGCAATCAGACTGAAGGATTTCAGTCCAATCTGCTTAGAAAGAATGAAGTAGATTTACCTGAGATCTCTACCAAAACATATTTGCTGCTGTGAAAATCATTTATGAATCTTATCATCTTTGATAAAAATGCAGAGAGACGCATTTCACAGAATTTGGTATATAATCCTACCACTATCTGCTTTAGAATAGCTAAGACTTCTGACTTAAGCAAAATAAATGCAGTATAAATGATACTATTCAAAATGCTATACTTGACATTTCTTTAAGCAAAGGAAATTCCCAATCCCAAGTAATTATAGATAATATGCCTTCAGGAGGGAAGGAGGGAGGGAGAGAGAGAGAGAAAGAGAGAGAATTGCATCTACTGGTATATGGTGTTTTTAAAATGCATGATTTCTTGCATGCTGTAGGCATTTAGTTTTGAACAGATGGTCTTAAAAGGAAACTGAATTGGTATCTGTTGATAGAAATGGGCTGTATAATAGAACCATGTAATATTTCAAAGGAATGTTTGTTTCAGCAAAGATTCAAATGAAGCATCCTTAAAACTGTTTTGAGAAACACCATTGTTCCTTATTACCAAAGCAAAAATGATTGTGTTTTCACCTCACACTGTGTGGTGATGATGGACCATGTATTTTCACATAGGCTGGAAGTCTGTCTGGGATGCCTTGATCAAACACTATAGGCAATGCCAGAGTGGACACCAAAGTTGCTCATGCTGGACTGTCTTTTGGATCTCTCAACAGAACTTTTTGCATGGAATGTAGAGGCACTGCTTCCAGAAGTTTTCTAAACTGAGTGACTTTGGTGCATGCTGTGTATTGTCCTGAAGCTGCGCAGCCTTAGCCAGTGCTCTGTGAAAAGGTTGAAAGAAGCCTTCTTCTGTGTTACTGACCCAAATTGCTTTGCCAAGGTCACTTTCAGTGAACAGAATCATGTTGCCTTCAAGATGCAGCTCACTTTTGCAAAGCAAATGTAAATTTCTTTGCACAATCAGAGTTACTAGATAATAGATGTCAGGTTTGGGTCTGAACACTTACAAGTTTGTCACATCTAGATAAACAGAAATTGAAACCAATTATAGTTTCTAAATGAGGACTACCTATATTATTATTATGGTTAATCTTTGGTGAGATTCACAGCCTTTGAGGCTGGTTAATAGCTCAGCAGCTCAAGTCCTAACCAAGG
>JANHZT010000965.1:0-12901 GCA_032468215.1 Stegonotus admiraltiensis
TTTTGTTGGGAATTTAGAGGATTTTAAGCTGGGATTTTAGCCAGGATTTTAAGCATTTCAACTAACAGATTTTTAATAATGTGGGAAAACACTCGAGATTTTAACTTTTTACATACATATACTCGCGAAAACTTGAGAAGACATACATGAAAACATATATATATATATATACACACACACACACACACACACACACACACACACACACATATACGTACATGGATTGAGCAGACTTCCAGAAGATCACTAAAAACACCCCCCTCCCCCAAAAGTCAAGTGACTGGTCATTACCATACTGAAAGGAACACTTCTTCAGAGAAGACAAGTAGAAGTCTTGTCAATGTCACGCCAGTTCCCATATACCTCAAACTGATATGCTCCAGGGAGTATCAGCAGCTGTGACTACCAACACCTGGAAGCAGCCCATGTAATATACAAAATGATACTGCTCTCCCCAAAGTAATAACAGCAATTTAAGCATGACCACATAAAATCTCTTGTTAACAACACAATGCACCTATAATGCATTCATTGGTAACAGAATCAGCAAAACCGGGTTGGCAGAAGCAGGCTTTTTCTCAGTTTAAATCAGTTGCAGGATTAGTCCTTTCTTTAGTGCTTTTTCAGAAGACTGCTAAATACATGTTTAAAAGTCCTGGAGACATGCTAATTCTATGTATCTGAGGAGACTTTTTATACAGTACCTAGTCAGACATATCATAGATCTAGAACTGAGAACAGAGGTGAGATCCAGAACATTTGCATGCTACTGTATAAGTGTGGTGGTGAGAAATAGAAAATAATACCTTGATTTAGATGAATTCCTTTGGATGTGTTGAAAGAGATGAAAAATAGGAAGGCCACAGGTAGCTCTCACTAAGAACAAATGTGGCTTATGGATCAGAGATGTCTTGTTGCTATTAATGGAAAGAAGTCAGTCAGTAATGTATCTTGCTCAAGGCTGGATGCTTATATAGTACAATAATCCTATAAGGATCCTTAACGTGAGTAGACCTTTACTTTATTTCTTTCCATTTTTCTAAATAAACTTCTTGCTTGGAATAATCAGTTCCTGTGTCATTTATTTCTTTAGTAAGTATATAAGAACCCAGAAACAACAAAGATCAGGTTTTAATTGCTTTTATTCTGCTTCTGTCTCTCTTTAGGTTTTACTATTATCACTGTGGTTGGTTGCACAGTCAGCCAGATGTCCAGATTGAATATGGCATTTTTGTCCATGTATTGAGTCCTTCCCTAGGATTGGGATAGGAAGATGTTTAATGGTCTTCAGCTTCTTTCAAGAATGACATTTGCTGTCTGCTGCTGTTGTCTCAATTCTGGCTTTATATGCATTTGTTCTTAATGCTTTGTTTTGTGCTGCCAGAATTAGTCTCTCTGTCTCCTTCTCACTTTCCTGCTCTTAGCCATTACTAGGTCTTGTTGTTACCTGTTGTTTTTCTGTAGTGATCATGTAATACTTTGCCTTGCCATATCTTTTCTATTCTTCATTTGGTCTTTCTTGTAGCCAGTTTGGTCTCTTCAATGTTCAGTAAGACCTCCTAGTATACTAATTTCAGTGCATCTTCTTTACTGTCCAGGATCTGGGACTGGTAAATGCTGTTGTTTGATGGTGTTAAAGGTTAGTGATTGCAGGATGTAAGCCGTTCCGAGTAAAATTATCTTTTGTAATTGACAATTACAAAAGATAGCGATTATTTTGTCAATGTCAGTGGTGTTCCAAGTGGTGCACTGAATGTTTTGGGATTGCACCAAGGCACCCATATTATTATTATTATTCTGTATTATTGTTCTGCATAGGCGGAAACCTAATATTTGCTTCCATCTAGGTACACTAGCCTGATTTTTTGGTGCTTTGCAATCTGCTTCGAGAGTATAATAGCAAGGTAGTATGGTATAATTTATAAGAATCATTTTAAATTCAAACAGTCCCGACAATGTTCAAAGTATATTGTCAGGGTTCCAAGTAACACCCCCAATGAAAGAAGACTCCAAGACTTGAAGTTCCTCAAAGTTCCATTTTATTGGAGATGTCATATTGGCACATCTGGGGAAAACCCGAATCTGAGAGCTTCCAGGTTTTCCCCACCCAAAGTAAAGTCCAAGTCCCTGCCCAGCTCCCACATGTCCATCACGAGATCCCATCAAAGCACTGTCCCAACTGGAGATGCCTCCCAGTCACACCCCTCCAAGTGCAGGGCAAGATGTCCTTGACGCTCTGAAAAAGGAATGCTATTATGACTAAATATCACCACTGCTCCATACAATCCCCCCTCTCAGTTTCCCCCAGCACTAAACATGGCACTAAACATGAAGGCCCAATGCAAAAGATGGCTTCCAAGCCTGACATGTATTCTATTTGCTTTTTTTCCTAATATGACCTATATTTCACAGGGAAATTCTTGAATATTCTCTACTATTGAATATGCCTACAACTGGTACGTTGAAGCTCATCTAAAAAAGAAAAGCTGGAATAGAGGAATTCACAACTGCTTGCTGCTTTTGAATCAACAGAACATCCTACAGATAGGATGAGGCTAGACAGTAAACAAATTAATAAACTGAACAAAAGAAAAGACACTGGAGGGAGTTTATAGATTTATATGTCCTAAGAATTAGACAGGACAAGGAAAGGTTTTTTTTCATCCCATTGGAGTTCATAAAGAGTCTTTTCATCATATCTAACAAATATGGAATCCACAATGAGACTATGTTAGCATTGTTAGCACTTGCTCTGGTTGGAGAAAATTTTTAGAATTTCTGATCTAATTCCTTCCTAAATCTGCCTGGAGATGGCTTTCCTCTTCTTTCCCTATGTCTTCTAGTCTTTTTTCATGGGACAGAAGGTTGAAAAAAATGCTAGGGCAGAAAGTTAGCACCCAACCCCCTCCTAGAAGAATAAAATACTTTGAGGAAAAATTTAAAAAAGGCAGAACATTATATTTCCCTGATGAGAAAAGGAGAAACATGTTTTTAAAGACAAGGAGCAGTTCCCTGCAGCTCCCTGCCCCCAGCAGATATTTGGTGCCCATTGAGAAAGACTGGGCCAGCCTATCTGCAAGACAAAAGGCCTCCAGCTCCAGGGTGATGGGATTAAGACATGACCCTCCAGGACATAATAGGATTATCTATCAGCAGAGCTCTCACCACATGGCACAACCAAGCCCCTACATTTCATCAGCCCAAAGTTCAACCAAACTTGACTTCAAGACAAACATGATCCCACATGGTCCCATGGGAGTCTGACAGCAACCAATAGAATACATGCTCTTGGCACAGGAACAGGAAGCTCAAGTTCAAAACCCAAAAGAGGGTATAAATAACACTCAGTCTCCATTCCATGTGGTCAGCTACCCAGAACCACACATGCTTGGTGGTTCTGCTTCACCATTAAACCATCTTTCCAATCAGCCTCCATGTTTCCAGTGTCCAATGGACATTTCTTCCAACACTAGGGAATCCTCCAAATTGAGTAGGCACATGGACTTTAACTAAAGCTATCCTAACTGAGCTGCAAAAATCCAAATCCTTACCAGATAGCAGCAAGGAGACATTGAAAAACCAACAAATAGCAGCTCTATTGCAATTATTTGGAAGAAAGAAAATCTAAGTTATGTATCCATGGTTCCATGAATGTAAATCAAAGACAGCGTTTATAAATATGGTAGTTTAAAGCAATGGATACCTGTAGACATTAGATGTCTTTAAAGACGTCTAATGTTTGGAACTTTGTTTATGAATGTGGAGAACTTCAACTACCCTGAAACAACATCCAAGTGGAACTTTATCTAATGATTCAATTTTACCAAGCAAATATTCTGGAATCTTAAAGGAGTAAGTAAACTATGGTGCTTATGAAAATGAAGCATTTTATATGGGGCAAAAAAAGTTTTCATTAGGAAATGCCACAAAATTAAGGGGAGAACATTCAGAAATATTGGCTGTCTTGGGCATAAGGACAATGATATGAAAATAGCATGTATATCTAAAAGAAACCAAACAAAAGTAATATATTATGCTAATTGGAAAGGATAGGAAAGAGTATGAAAAAAATAACCTTTTCTAACAGCTTTTCCTCATTAGTTATTTACAAAGTCATTTAATGGCCTTGCAAGCCTCCATGATGCTGGGCTTGTCTCATTCCCAGGCTATGATTTATGCAGCTTTATCTCACAGTTTTCTGTCTGCAAAACACAAATGATAAGAGAAAAATTGGGACAAAATACAGAATTCCTGATGGAACTTTCTACCTTTGCACAAAGGTCTGGGATACACTAAGGTTTTATAATGAGATAAGAATCTTGGAGAGGAAAATATCTACATTCAGTGGAATGATGGAAACTTTTTGCTAAATGAGGAAGAAAGGGTAATGGAAAAAGAAAACCAGTGAGAAAAATGTCTGTATATAAATAATTGAGACCTAAATAGTGTGCATACACAGGTGGATCAGTGGTGGGTTGCTACCAATTCACCCCAGATTGGGCAAACCAGTAGCGGCAGTGGGAGGCATGCGCAGAAGCATCGTACACACAAGCGCACGCACACACACAAGCAAATTAGTAGCAACAGGATTTGGATCCCACTACTGAGATAGATGATGGAATGTTTGGGTCCTATATCATCTCTCACCTATCAGGAGAGTGAGGACGTTCTCTTTTATAAAAATAAAATTCCTTGCAGGGAAACAGACACAAAGATACAGAAAAACAAACAGATTCTTTCTCCAAGATGGGTTAGTTTTCTGCTTGTACATTGTTTGTTTTTAGTTTTGTTTTGTTTTTAATACGGAACTTCCTATGTGTATTTCTCAATAATGACCTCATTTTGTTGTTCATAAAAAACAAAACGGTAAGAGTCCCATAACTCCATCTTGGTTTAATCATCACAGTTAACAAGAAAGTATCACTCCCTGGGGAATTCCCAAATGCCTCCTTTGTACTGCTAGCAATTCAGGCAGGAGAAAGTACCGTAGAAGAAACAAAATAACCTGCTTTATCCCAGGTTAGTTAGAAGTGTCATCTCCTCTTACTGAGATTGTTTCTCCCGAATCTTTGGCATGGATGTTTTTGCCATCATGAACCTTTTAGGCAAAGATCCCACAGTCCTTCTGCCTGCCAAAAAGGTGTTCTGTCTTCCCACCTATAATTAACTCTGCACTGACCTTTCCATTCAAGGTGCACAACATCACATAGCACTATTTTAGTTTATTATTTTCATGTACAAAGCTACCCATCTCACATACATAACCTATATGCTGGAACAGAAAGGTTATTCAGCATATGGGAATATGGGAAGTGCCATGTACCATATAAATAGAATGAATGAATGAATGAATGAATGGTTTTATTGACAATAAATTTAAATTATATCAGATCCAATCAAGTTTGACCCTAAGCCTATTTAGTTCTTTGTTCTGCTGAGCTTCCTTGTTGTTCTGTGACCTCTTGCATGTCTGTCCAGTTATTAAAGCCTCTAATCCTCCCAAATAGTTGAGAAGTTCATAATTATATTGTGCGAAGTCATCCAGCTCCTCCTCAAGAATAAATAGGTTGAGGGGATTATTATTATTTTTTTGTTAATGATGCATATCTAGATGCTAGCCATCCTTCTTTCTTGTGTTGGTTTAATTTAAAGTTTTCAGTTAAAGGAACAAAAAAAGAAAAAAGAAATAATAGTCAGTGGATATTGATTTGTATTTTCAGTGCCTAGGTGATATTCTATGAAATTAAAAATAACATTTTTATACCGGGTAACCATGACCAAGTAATGAATGATCAGATTTCAGAACAGGTCTGTTTTGGATGGGCTGCTGGTGCCAAAGCACTTGTTCAAATGTATGTACACAATTTCCTTGAGTATCTGCTTCCTTCAAAACATTCTGGAGATGTTTTCCCCCTTATATAATGATTTGACATTCTTTTCCAAAGTATTGCAAAAATGATGAATATCCCAAAGTGACAGAATTCATTATGTCTTTTGTGCATGGAATGAATACTAAAGATCTTCAAATAAAACATTTGCAGAAATAACCAGCAGCAACAATTAAAAGATTTCACATGTGGATAATTAAGAAACACTCAGTTGATGAGTAAAACAGTCCTTTACTGGTAGCCTTAATTATTTTAATTGGAACAGCAAATAATTGAAATGTTTTTGTAGAAAACAGAGCTAGAAGAAAATACATTTTATGTACAGTGAAAGACTAGGAATTCATAGGACTACCTGAGAGATGTACTGTGAAATCTGATGCACTGTAAATATGTGTTCAAATAGAACTAAATATTTAAACTGCTTTTGTTTTGATTTTGAATTCTGTTAAAGTTTAGTACTGCAGAGACTAATCCAATGATTATGTTTACTCCATAGTTTCTAATATCTTTTTAGCAATTGTTTTTCTTCTGAAATGACTAAGCTCTTGCTAATCAACAAATCTAATTGAAAGAAGAGTCATCTCCTAAGTGATAATTTCATGCAATCTTCCTTGAAAGGGAAAGGAATGTATAAGAAGGACATGCCCAATTAATGTATTTAAGATATTAGGCATATCTACCACTTCTTTGTAAGGTACCAGGAGCCAATAGAACTGGATGTCTGCAGGGAAGCAATGAATGCATTGTATAGTTAATCATAAACTTTCCCAGTTTCTGTAATTTGGAATAAACATTTAAGACAAGCAGTTTTGCATATTTTGGCTAAAGTTATTGAATTCAAGATAAGCATTGGTAATATCCAAAACCATCTACACCAGAGGTGTCAAACACAAGGCCCGCGGGCCGGATTTGGCCTGCAGTGTAGTTGGATCTGGCCCACAGGGCCATCCTGGAAAATGTAAGGGACTGGCCCACATCGCTTAGGCCTGGTCTACCCAATACGAAGAGGAAACATTGGGCCAGCGTAGCTTTGGCCCGGTCTACCCAATGCAAAGAGGAAACATGCCAGCAGTTTGGGGAGTGGTGTCAAGCTGGCCACACCCACCCAGTTGGCCACACCCACCCGGTCACCACATCTGCCCTGATGTGGCCCTCAATTAAATTGAGTTTGACACACCTGATCTACACTAACTAACTAACTAACTAACTAACTAACTAGTCACAAACAAGAATCAAAAGACAAAATCAGAGTAAGGATGCTTTTGGGGAGAAAAGGATAGAGTAGTACCACAACTAGAAACATCGGCACTAGGAGCTTAGGGTAATGCTGGAAAAATCTCATCATGGACTACATCTGGCTTCCAGAAGAGCTTGATACATTCCTCAAGGACTGTTGACTTGATGACAAAATATGATGGTCTTACTGATCTGTTATGAATGTTAATGGAAATGGAGTGTCTGCTTTTTCCTTCCTGGGACTGAATCTCCATGACTTCCATTGTCTTTCTAGAACTTCCCCATTACTGGCAGAAAAAATGGAACAGCTTTGCTCTCCATCACTGGGGTAAAGTGGGGAAGCAGATGATCTCTTTCACTAGGGGAAACTTAGGTTTCTAAGCCCTATAGAATTTAAGGGCACCGTCTTGCTGAAAAGGATGCTGAAGGAACAATCATTGTCTTTGTTTCCTTCTTACAAGTGGTGACTGATCTACAGGTATGGGAAGGCCCTTGGCCAATCCATACAACCCCATTCTTCCTCTTTTTTCTTTCTTTTCCCTACAATGATGGGGGTTATGATGTCTAAACAGAGTGGAAAATCTGACCTACAGTATCATATGGCCTCTTGAGATGCCATTGAAGGCAATGAAGGCTTGCAGCCTTGGCTTGGGATGGGATGCTGCATTTGAAGAAAAAAGATGTCTGTAAGTAAAACAATTGCACTTCAGATGAACTCCAAATCAAGGTGACTGATTTCTCTTCTGCAGGGAATCCGATCACAAAGCCCCAAACATCTGCTACAACTTGGCAAATGAACATTGGACTTATTATCATATTATAGAAAATTGGCTAAGTTCTGTTGAAAACGAACATCATTAGAAGTATTGTATGCTTTAGGGAAGGGGCTAGTTTGAATAACCAGATGCTTTCTAATTAGCGGCTTTCATTATCCTTGACCTTTTCACTCACTCAAATGTATACAAGCAGAGAGAAAAGGAATGATTTGTACCAGTCAAATGCCCGCCATCAGCATGGGTGGGTAGCACATATTGGGAGAAAGCTGAATGTTGCAGGATACTGGAGAAGGGCGAAATAACTCTATTATCCTCTATGCATGAAAAGACACAATTGTGACCCTGTAAAAGTGTATGAAGAGAGGGTAGGAATATTTGGCAAGGTTTCATTCCTGTCTTTGTCTACATATGCAAGCTGTATTTCTTCTATTTTCTTCTTATTTTATGAATATGAGGACCCATTCGCTATTAACTGATTCCTAGGAAGGCTAACAACAAGACATGGGAATCTGTGAAGCTGCCATGTACTGCCCAAGGGTTCACTCCACTTTTGATGCACTGTGCCTCACAGAATGCTGTTATAAGATGGTTTGCCCCAATCAACAGTCTGAACTCCAAAATAATGTTTTCTGCACAAACATGGAAGCCACTTCAGGCAGGGGAAGAAAGCAGAGCAACCATCCAGCTACTCAGAGAGGGGAGGAGAGGCATGGTGAGGCAATTCAGAGGCTTCTTTCAAAGGAGGGCTTGAGTCAAAGCTTCCTACAACCCTGCAAGAGGAACAACTTTGGAATAGCAGGTCCAACTCTGTTTACTCAATGTGAAGAGATATTCACCCTGACAGAGATATGCAGCCTATGTCATCAAGGCTAAAAGATTGGTTAAGTCCACAACACCTAGATAACCATGGGTTAGACAGACAAGTTCCTAATTCACTGATCTATAAGGAAGAGGAAGAGTACAACACAGCCAGACTTGCAAGATTCTGTTACTATTGTGAGTCTTAATGAGGGTAATTGTAGTCATTATGTGAAGTTCATTTCATGGTTTAGTTTATCTAGTAGGGATGACATCCACTAACCAAATATTCCATCAAAACCTTTTCCCTCTCTGGCAGTCACTTTGTTCCTCTGTGTTGTAATAAGAGCAGTGTATTTCTAACTTGGCAACTTTAAGATGTTTAGATCCCCAGAATTCTGGCTGGGGAATTCTGGGAGTTGAAACCCACCTATCTTACAGTTGCCAAGTTGGGGGGGGGAAACACTACTGTAGAGGGTGTAGAACAATGGGGCAGATTTTGGAGATGGCAGTGGAGGGTACAAAGTGATAACAGAAAAAATGAGAATACAGTAGTTCTAGCTGGCCTGCAGATTTGAAAACAACATTTGAAATTCATGCATAACAGAGTCACTAATTTAAAGTATAATTTGTGGCAGCCACTCAAATAGTGGAATAGTGTGGGGCCCCCTCCCACAGACCATTTTTGCTTCAGGGAGTCTTAGGAGCAAAAACAGGCCATGGGGGTGGCTCGCATCCCCTTGCACCAGTAGTGGGTTTCAATTTTAGTTGCTGCTACTTTGCTTGCGGGCGTGCACTGATGTGAGTGTGCAACACTTCTGCACACGCGCAGAGATGTCCGGGTGGGTGGGCGGCCTCCCATTGCCACCACTACAGGTTCGCCCGATCTAGAGTGAACCAGTAGTGACCCACCACTGCCCCTCACCCTGTTTTGGACCTGGGAAGCCTCCCTGAAGCCTCCTGGGAGCAAAAATGGGCCATGGGGAGGGGCACAGCACCATGCCACGCCACGCTTTGGGCCTAGGAGGCTTCAGGGAGGCCTCCTGGGAGTGAAAATGGGCTGTTGGGGGGGACTGCACTGCACACACATCCCGCAGCCCATTTTGGGCCTGGGAGGCCTCCCTGAAGCCTCCTATGCCCAAAATGGGGTGCAGGTGGGGGTGCCCCTCTCCCTGTGCCCTGTTTTGGGCCTAGAAGGCCTCCTTGCACTTACCTGGGAACCAAAATGGGGTTTGTGGGGACTCCTGGAAGAGGCAGGGAAGGGCGGAGCCAGCCAGTAATTTAGCTACCGGTTCACTCGAACCGGCCTAAACCAGCTGAATCCCACCACTGGGTATAAATATAGATTGGGCAAAACTGGCTCAAAAACAAAAGGGCTAGGGGTGACATGATAGCACTATTCCAGTATTTGAGGGGCTGCCACAAAGAAGAGGGGGTCAAATTATTCTCCAAAGCACCAGAGGGCAGGGCAAGAAATAATGGATGGAAACTAATCAAGGAGAGAAGCAACCTGGAATTAATGAGAAGCTTCCTAACGGTGAGGACAATTAACCAGTGGAACAGCTTTAGTTTAGTTTATTAAGCTTGCCTTCAGAAATAGTGGGCGCTCCATCACTGGAGGTTTTTAAGAAGAGACTAGACAGTCACTTATCTGAAATAGTAAAGGTTCTCCTCCTTGAGCAGGGGCTGGACTAGAAGACCTTCTAGGTCCCTTCCAGTTCTATTCTATTCTAAAATAGACTTGTTACCAATATTGATGAGAGAAGAGAAAAAGGAGAAGTTCCACATAACCTCAGGATTTCTCTCTTTTTTATTTCTTAGCAAAAGGAAGCATTTTTTTAAAAATGCTCTAACATTCTTCTGGAGAAAGCAATTACATTTGGAAGAGTTAGTAAAAGAAAACCAGGCTGCCATAGAACACAGTGGCTGGACACTATCAAAGTTGATATAGCCAGAACATAGAAGGACTCAAAGAAATAGTGTGAGATTGGAAGATGTGGAGAGACCTGACCCATAGAACCAAGAGTCGGATTCTGTCCCCACTTTAATGGGGACCCCTTTTTAGTTTATCTTGGAACTGGTTCCCTTTCTCCCATTCATTTTGGCACTGCTGAAGGTGGAAAACTATGGCATATGCATTTCCTCAGATGTCAGAGCTAAAGAATTGCAAATTAAGGTTGTGGATTTTCTTATAAAGTCCACTATGTGTATTGCAGGTCTGACATCTAGTGGCCATAACAGTTCTCATCTTCTTTTTGTTCCACTTATTGTACTGTACATACTATCTTTCCACTTTCTTGTTTTATGCACTTCTGCTTTTCTACCATCTCCTCCCCTTGTTTACAGCCTTACAGTATCTCTTATAAAATCACCACTGTGTCCTTGAAAAACACAGATTCCCCATATTGTATTCAGTGGCTCCCGGTTCAGTCTGGTTTTATAGAACCGGTAGTAAAACTGGCGGGAGGCTCTGCTCACCCGCCATGACATCATCATGGGTGATCTGTGCATGTGCAGAAGTGCGCGCGCTCCTGTTAAAGGTAAGTAGAACCCACTCCTGATTGGATTCCTTTTGTTTTGGGAGTCCTCCTATTCCGGTACTTCCAATGCCATGAAGACTTCCGTTAAGATTCAATGCACTGCAAAATCTGTCGTGGTTATAATGTGAGCCACTGCTGTTTACCAATGCTAATTGTGGGAGAAACAGGCAACTGAGGAAAATGTGTATGTATTCTTTCATTTGTGTTTGTAAGTTGAGTACACCGTATAAGCCATTTATAAATTGTAATTGGTTCATGCTTTCATTTTAAGTTGAAATTGCTGTTTTAAATCCGATAGCTAGTAGCTACATGACAAGTCATGCAACTTTCTTAATTACAGTTATTTAGGCTTCAGAGCTGACATTGGGTTCAATTTTTTTTCTGTACTTTCTTTTCTTTCCGTTAAAAGAATGCTTTGGCAACTGTGCAGAAGTCTGTTTTTTTTAATAATTATATTATTAGGTAGAGCAGCAAAATACTTGGGTAATGAATTAGTTTTGAATGGAAAGCAATCATGGGATTCCATATCCCATCTCCCCTTGCCCAAGGTTAAAGATCTGTAGTAAAAGAGTTGTAATAAATGGCAACACACATCACTTAAAGAAATTTGTGCTGAAAATGGTGTCACAGCAACACTGTAGAAGGGGAAAAAAACAGAACATTTGGCAAGAAATAGAACCAGGATAACTCATCAAAGCTGTATCATCTACAACTTGAGTGAGATTGATATTAGAGTATCGGGTTAAAATGTAAAGGAAACTACAGAGTACGTTGGCCACTTCCATCATCCACAACCAGCACTGACTTTTCAAGAATAATAGATGCTGTAGAGAGTGCCTGGAAGAGATTGGTATACTAAGAAATGTATGCATCCCACAGTTCTATTGTCCATGTACTGTCACACATTTGTGATATATAATGTTTTAAATTATACTACACCGGATTGTGATATTCCATTTCTGTTGAATTAGGTGTTGCATCAAAGATGCTGGAACAAGTATGACATCTGGTGGCTAAAACATAGTCCACCACTCAATTTTTTTTTATTTTTTATTTTACTGGAGATTCATTTACAAAGGTCAAAATTTTACAAAGCAAAAGCTGCTATTTTACAAAATCTTTCAGGTGGTGACCCCCCCCCCCCACTTCTTTGGAGTGCAGGGCATCTCTTACTAATATAATTGCTAAGAAACATTCTGAATATGTCACTGTTCTAGGACTTAGAAATGGAATACTGATGGTAACAGTAAATGAGGCCCAACAAAGTGTTTTGGAATAAGGGTTATGTTGCAGGTGTAATTGATTGAGATTTTATTTGATTTGATTTATAAAACTGTTGTATTGTCAAATGACTCAATCCCATTATATAGTCTCAAGGTGAATTCTTTGGAAAAGTGTGACAAGGTCCTGACTTTCTAAATATTTTTTCTTTGTTTCTTCTCTTCACTAAGAACAGGAAATGAAAATATTGCTAAGCTGCCTAGAGAAATAAACAATATAACAAAGCAAATATTCAGTTCAGGGAGTTTCAGAAACAATTAAGTAATAGTGAGAAATTGTGTATGTGTGTGTGTGTGTGTGTGTGTGTGTGTGTGTGTGTGTATATATATATATATATATATATGTATGTCTTTGGTTGTTCGGGTTTTCTCCCGCGTAAAAT
>JANHZT010000969.1:2373-12748 GCA_032468215.1 Stegonotus admiraltiensis
TAAAACCAGACCCCAATACAAATAAACCCCAATTAAGAACCCCAATTAAGGACGATGGCTATGTAAGGCCGGCTGCATGAAACAAATGCGTCTTCAGGGTTAGGGTCCTTCCCCCATCCTAAAAAAAAATCCTCTTTTCCCCTCTCTCCTCCCCTCTGTATTATTAAGCCTTCTTTGCTTTCACAGGATGGCTTTTTCCTCCTAAAAAACCCAGGAGAGAAGCAGCCTGGAAAACGACCCTAATGCATCCATTCATTCGTTCCTTATATTTTTATATATTTGTATTCAAAGGCTGGCAGGGGCGGCTGAACGGCCTGGCATTCCCTGCTGCTGGCCCATCATTCTTTGGATGGGGAGGGAAAAAAAACCCCCAAACCCTGATTTTAATCCAGATCAGGATGTCAGGCCGCCCCTCTCAATGGATGTGTTTATTTCCAATTCCGAGGCTTGCACGCTGCATAATAAGCCAAAAACATGGCTGTTGGCAAAGTGTGTTTTGTGAATCCAGCTTAGCATGCTAATTGCACATCTAGTTGGCTGGGTTGATTCGGTAAACCGAGCTGAAGTAATGGGGTTTCTCTATTGTGTTATGTCTGAGCCTGTTTTGGTTTTCTGTGGAGCATCGGTGGCATCAAACTGGAAGCTAACACAAAAGATGGGGAAAAAAAACACTGTCATTTTCTTTGGCTGCCTTCTCCCTGTCATAGTTCAGTTGCTAATTTGGAAACCCTGAGCGTCAGAAATTCTAGCTATTTCTGATTTCGGGAGGAATTTTATTATTTCCTGGATCGGGGAAGTACTGCATTTTTCTAATAGATCTTTTTAAAAAAATCTGTTGACTAAGCTCCATAGAGACTTGGCTTTCCCAATTAATTGCATATTAAGATTTTCTGTAATGTCTTCTTTTGCAGGGAATAGATAAATCCTCACTCAAACTTTGAAACCTTTTGCTGAATTTAGTCTGGAATAATTTAGTAGTTTTAAATTCACCATAAGTATTTAGCTTGGATCTCCACCATAGGAAACTAGAAAGTGTTCTTTTATGATAAATATATATAAATATATACTCAACACTCAGTTCTATGCTGAGATTTTAATTTGTTGAAAGAATAAGAAGGAAAAAATCAATGAATATATGAATATTATCTTCGTATTTTGGTGTACCTGTACCTGATAGTGTTGATTGGGTTGAAAACTAGAAAGGAGAGCTTTTATATATTTTGTTGAAAGAATTATGATCACTAAATTTGTTAAGGGCTGAGCCTTTTAAAATACTATTTTGTTAAGCGCTGTAATTTACTGTTTGTCTGATTTGGTCCAGTTTCTTCAGTGGAAGAGTGATAGGATCCATTAAGAAAAAAAAGGTAGATTTTCTCAACCATGACTGGAATTGTCCTTGTGGTATAGCATTTTGACAGGTCTGCTTGAATGTAATTGCCATCACTCTTCAAAAATGAACATTTCTATGTCATGCTTCTAAAAATGATCGGAGAATATTTTGCATAGCTACAAAGTAAAACAATATTGCTGATTCATACTCGGTTTTGATGGTTTGATAGGGTGCAGAGAGAGATGAAAAGTTGACAGTTTGCTTTAAAGACAGGCATTGAGTCTTATAAACAAAACACTTCAAGTAGTAATAATGGTCTAAACGTTTACTACAGGTTATCTCTTGTATCTTCTCTACTTTCCCATTCTTCCATCACAATCAAAATCCAGAATTCCTTATTGTTTTCATTATTTTGCAGGGAGGAAGAACCACTTGGTAATAAAATATCTGTTTGTGGAATGATTTCTCTCTAATCTTTCTAATTAAAAAAACAGCTAAAGGATGTAGACTAATATCTTGAGATCATGAACAGCTGCATTAATATGCAAGGTGTGTTTATGATTCTGGTGGTATATGAATGGAATCAGTAAAAATGCTAAGGTGAATCTGTTTAAAATATTTTCATATATTTATTAGATTTATATGCTGCCAATCTCACAAGTAAGGCAAATCATAATATATATATTTCCAATGATTACCATTTGACTCTGGAATCATAATTTTCCATCAGTTAGGAATAATAGATTTATTGTCTCATATATTGTTTGATGCCATTACTTATATGACGCAGCGGATGTGTTGGTGGCAAACAGACCACAGGTCTAAATAAAATTTAAGGCATCTTTATAGTAGATTAAACAATAATATTTCCACATGAAATCCATACTTTTCTGAAATGAATGAGAATTGAATTGTGCATGTTTCTGTATTTTAATTTTCCTATCACTTACTGGTATATCTACTCCATACACATGACAGGTTCCTGTAAATGTTGAGCTGTATATGTGCAGTATTGTTACTGGTTTATTTTGTGCTTGAATTCTCCAACTTTTCTCCAAGAAAGCACACTGTGTGTAATCTTTTTCCCCCTGAAAAACAATAGCCCCAGGGAAGTGAAGCTAAAAAAAGTCATTGCCTGAAGTTCATCCAATGAGCCTCCTGTCTTTAGAGGAACTGTTCTCTAGACTCTAGCTCACAAACTTTTGTTTATACACTCTTTGTAGGCTACTGATGATCTTTTGTGATGAAAAGTAGGCTACAAATGAAATAATGAAAATCATATTATTCATTTTCTTGGTGATTTGTTAAAAAAAATCGCTTTATTGCTGAGCTTTAAATAGTTTCTAAAGACTCTTCATTCAGGAATTGTCTTACTTAGACTTAGACTGACTTGGCAATAATAGTTTCATGATTGCAAAGATGAATGAAGCTAGAAATAGAGATTTCTTCACTGCAGTACACAGAAATCAAAGCTCTTGCATTTGCATGGGGAATCTAAATTTTAAGATTTTTCTTTCACCTTTCCAGGACATTGGATAACAGTACTTGGTGGCTTTCTCGATGGTCTTGGAAGTCACCTGATTAGGGTTGACTTAATGGTTCATTTTGTATAGAGAGAGAGTTTGTGTGCTTGGGAAATTAAATGCTACTTGGATGGCATTTCATTGGATGAACTTCAGACTTTTTTAGCCTCATTTCCCAGAGGCTTTTTTTCAGGGGAAAAAAAAGATCACACAATAATGTGCTTTCTTGGAGGAAAGTTGGGGAATTCAAATCTAATGCCTGTACCTGAAATGCTGAGAACAGGATGTCAGCCAACGGTCCTTCCCCCCTCCTCCCCTTTGGATGCATCAGTTAGTATTTGGACTCATAATGTTCAGGTTTTCAAACTTGATTTATGTAGCTATTAGCCATGATAACTGTCCCTCAGGATATTTTCTATAAAGTACTGTTGCGAGAGTTATGAAGCACACTGACAGCACTATAAAGAGCAGTGTTTTTCTCTAGAGACAATTATAATTGTTACTTCAGAGAAGGATGAACAGAATAGAGAGAAAACAATATACAACCTAAATTGAAAGATCCTGAGGCATATACTTTGAATATATTTGCTGAAAAAAATCAGCCTGTCTTACTGCTAGGTTTAATAGCATGCAGTGCTGCAGTTGCAGTGGTTGGTTTGGAGTTTTTAGAAGTAGTTAACAGCTTAAAGGAAATTACTTTAATATGGTACTTCAGATCTCTTTATTCTGGCAGCATAAATTTTCCTGATAATTGTTAATGTTTGCTGATTCTTAAATCAAGTTCAGGTCCCCAGTTTTAACAGAGTAAATATTGATTTACAAGGGTGCTACCGGAGATTGGCTACTCTGCAGTGATTCTATTTTTATGTATGCTTAAAAATATATTTTATTTAGAAATGGAAATGGCAACTGATCTTTGAAAAAAAAATTGTGGATATTTTAGTCTGATCTTCTTCCAGTCTTTGAACCACCATAATTCTTAAGGGAAATTCCGTCTGAATGAAATAATTCATTGTAACTTTTCTTTAATCCTTGTTCTCCTGGTCTTTCATTTTGCTCTTACAACAATATCTGTAAATTATATATGTTTGAAGACTAAATGCCTTACGTTCTTATAGGTCTTCGGTATGTTACTCCAAATTGTAGTCTGAGTTTGTTTGTACCCTATAATCATTTTCTGGACTTGCCTGGACTGACTGATTTCAGTAGCAATTCTTCAACTACTATTTTGCAAAGATTCTTTAGACTTCGTTGGCAAAGTTTGCATTTATTTGAGAGCATGGTTATTTCTATGTATAAATATAGGATGAAGTTTATTTCATACAATCATTTTGTGGATTTGAGATGTTGTGAGTTCTTAAGGTTCTGCAACAAGAAATTGGGGTCTCTGAAACCCAGACTCAATTTCACCACTAGCGTAATTCAGCTTAGCATGTGTTGTGGTCATGATGCCAAAGCATCCTTTTGCTATACTTCGTAGCTGTTAAATATTTCAAGCATTTTTCTCGTGCCCATTTTTTGCACCCGCTAAAGGTTTATAATTATGAAGTTCGACTTTGTGTTTGAGATGGAATCTGGAAGCAGTACAAGAGTAAACTATTGTAGCCTTGCCTAGCCTAATGCTCTCCGGATGTATTGGCCAGCATGGTAGAAAGTTATGGAACCTTCCAGAAGAAATCAGATCAGAGAAGGGTGTCTGAAATTAGATATGGATCACACTAACAGTCCCCAGAATTGTCATTGTCTTTACATACAGAGCTGGAAGGGAAGATGGAGGTCATCCAGTCTAGGCTTTTACATAGTGCCAGATTGGCAATATTGGGTAAAACTTCAGCATTTCTAAGAGATTGCCATGGTGTTTTGACTTATAAAACCAGAACTGTTCCTGTGTCACCAATAAGTTTCTCCTAATGTTCAGCCAAGATCTCCTTGCATTGGTTGTGGTCCTCTCCTCTGAGGCAATTGAATGAGTCTGTTCCCTTTTTTGGGTGAGACAGTTTATTGACACTTTAGATGACCTTTGGTATACAGATAGTCCTTGACTTACAACAGTTTGCTTAGTGACCGTTCAAACTTACAGTGGCATTGAAAAAAGTGACTTATGACTTTTTTTCACTTATGATCATTGCAGCATCCTTATGGTCACATATTTACCTTCGGATGCATTACAACTGTCTCACATTTATGATGGCTAATTATTAAAGTTTATTCAGATGTACTCAATGTAGTGTGTTGTGGATTTAATTGCTGGGGGAAGTGAGAACATACAGATAGCACTCAAAAGTCTAAGGTGGGGTTGTCACCAAACCCATCTTCTTTATTTGAATGGAATTGTTGGCAAAGGTGTACTTTATTTGTGTCTGCTTATTTTAATCTGAAAGATAAGAACTTTCTCTAAGTGAGTATTCTGTAGATGAAATATATGTGTGTGAGAGAATGTGTGTATACGCACACATACGTATGAAAGCTCAAAGACTGTAGGTGTTAACAGGCTTAATTTGATGAAAGCAAGAAGATATGAGCTTGGAAGAATCATTTCAAATTACCTTCTTGTCTATCGGTTTTAAATCTCAAAGTGAGAGAGTAAGCAAGCAAATGGCCACTTTTTAAAAATGTATTCTGCTCTAGTTAACTAGAGCGTTCAGTATTCTGCTGAAGTTCTCTTGAAGCATAAGGACATTGCATAATATTCAACTTTTCAACCCTACTGATTTGGAGAAAAACAAAGGCCATTTTGATCCATAGAATATTATTGCAACATTGAGGGCTCTCTCTACCCTAAGCATGATCATAGATTATCTAACATGTTTTAATCAAACTTATCAATGAATTAATTACATTATTTGGCCAAACAAAGTATTTAATTCAATTCAATTATTGTCTATTCTGTGGACTATATAAACACAGCAGCCAGTATGGAAATAATGTGATTTTCAAAAAATTGGGGTTTTCCAGTTAGAACTGGTTCAGAATGCTGTGAGAATCCTGTTATTGAGTAGTTAGTGTGTTTTATAGTCTCTACCCAAAATGTAATTAAATTGAGTAGTACAAGGTTTCACAGTTTTATATTACTGTAAGAAGCCTTTGGACGGAGTAAAAAAAAGGCTAAGAATTTTGGAATGAATATGACATTTTTGGAAATTATAACTATTTTCAGAAAATGAGACTCTGGAATTGGTGCAATAAAACTAAGCAATCTTTAGCTGAGGGAACCAGAGTCACTAATTGTTCCACCAGCAGTGAGTTATAATAGGTCAAAAAACATATTGTCTGATATAACTGAACATAAAATTGTAGCAGTTAGGAGGCTGCATGTTACATACAGAAGTTTAATCTATATTTAATCCTATTTATATATGTATACACTTTATTTCTATTTCAATGGCTGGCTGTGTGTGGTTTATAACAATAATAACATGAATTAAAATGCTAAAAGTAACATTAGAACCAAAAGCACCTCCAAATCTCTAGAAATTATAGGTTTCTACCCCATTCCTAAAACATAATAAGGTGGTGCCTACTTCAATAGCAGTTTATTCCACCGCATAGGCCTTGCCATATGCAAAATAAAATCTGCTGTTATAATATTAGACATATGTATGGCAGGAACTGTCAAAGCTTGAGATCTTAATAATGCAAGGCAGGTAAGGCCTTAAACACCAAAGTTGAATTGCACAAATTGCTTGCCCAGGAGCTCAGATTGGGTTCTTGCAGAGGGCCCCCAAAGGCTGCATTTCTGCCTAAAAGTTCCAAAGAATAGCACTGAACTATTATCCATTCCTGCAGTCAGAGGGATGACTAATTGCTTTTTCCCCCTCCCTGACTCCTATGGTGTAATCTCTAAGACCGTTCCTACACACTGTTGAAATGTGGACTGCACCATAGTTGTGTGAACCTCCTGCTCTCTAAACCTATTGCAGGTTGTATAGCTATTTGAGGAAATTAGTGGTGCCAGGTTGAAAGAGAAGAATCCAATGTGAATCAGAATAGAGCTGGAAGGGATCTTGAAGATCTTCTAGTCCAACCCCCTACCATTTCAGACAAGTGGCTGTCCAGTCTCTTCTTAAAAGCGTCCAGTGTTGGAGCACCCACAACTTCTGAAGGCAAGTTGTTCCACTGGTTGATTGTTCTCACTGTCAGGAAAATTCTCCTTAGTTCCAGGTTGCTTCTCTCCTTGATTAGTTTCCATCCATTGTTTCTTGTCTTGCCTTCTGGTGCATTGGAAAATACCGTAAGTCTCTCTTCTTTGTGACAGTCCCTCAAATATTGGAAGACTGCTATCATGTCACCCCTAGTCCTTCTTTTCTCTAGACTAGCCAAACCGAAATCCTGCAACCGTTCTTCATGTGTCTTGGTCTCCAGGCCTTTAATCATCTTAGCTGCTCTTCTCTGCACTTTTTCCAACGTCTTCAAAACAGTCAAATTTGAACCAGCAAATTAAGTACCATAAAGGGGGTGAAAATTTAGGTGCATCTTATACACCGAATGTAGCCCCGCCCACTCACTGGCCCCCACCCTTTGGCCTCTGCCTGGCAGCAGTTACCTCCTTGCAAGCAAACGGCAAGAAAAAACAGCTCCTTTCGGCTTCAGCACAGGCTAATTAGCACAAGTTGATTGGATCGGCCTCTCAACTCTCAGCTGATTTGCTCTCAGCTGTTTTGCACAGGGCTCTGCTGCTTGCTGCAAAGAGGTAAATTGCTGGAGCAGATTTTTTTTTCTCCTTGTGCTAATCAAGCTATGCTGAAAACGAAAATGAAAGTAAAGCAGGCTGTTTGCTGCTTGATGCAAGGAGGCAAAATTGCTCAGAGGCAGATGGAGATTTCTTTTTCTTCTTTTCTTCACCAAAAAAGGTAGGTGCGTCTTATACTCCGGTGAGTCTTATACTCCGAAAAATACGGTAAGTGGAGTACAGTCCCTCAGTGAAAAAAGCAGCCAGAAGTAAAATCTTGGTCAGCTCCAGGTATACAGAAGGGCTTCTGTAAGGATTGTTGTCGTTAGGTTAATCGAGAGAGAGAAATTGTCTCAGCAGCTTCCTCATTCTTCTCGAGTTTAATGGCATCAGCACATCCTAAAGCTAATTGAAGCTTTATAGAGGCAGCTGTAATATCTCCTGTAGTCAGTTCAACCCCCCTGGGAGAAGGAGCTGGATTGCTAATGGGCTTTATAGAATTTTGCAATCATAAAGATGGAGGTCCTGACAGAGATGCCTCCTTTTCCTTGAAGGATAATGATTGACTTATGTCCCACAGAGGAAGCATCTCCTCAGAGTCTTGGCTTGCACCTTGAAAAGTTGAACGAGCATCATAGCTCTAGTGTTTTAGATGTCTTGGATGTTGTAAGTGCAGGCACAGAAGAATGTTTTCAGACAGACACAAACACAAACACTGGCTTTAATAGCTCCATATTGAACGCTTATACAGATAGTCCTCAACTTATGATCACAGTTGAGCCCAAAATTTCTATTGCCAAGGGAGACATTTGTTAAGTGAGTTTTGCCCCTCTTTACAACTTTTCTTGCCGCATTAGTTAAGTGAATTTCTGCAGTTTTTAAACTGGTTGTTAAGTGAATCTGGTTTCCTCATTGCAACTGTCATAAATATGAACCAGTTGCGCAGCATCCCAATTACGATCACATGACCATGAGGATGCTGCAATGGTCATGTGTGAAAAATGGTCATGTCACTTTTTTGGGTGCCATTGTAACTTTGAACAGTTACTAAATGAATCATTGTAAATCAAGGACTACCTGCATTGCTATTAAGTATTCCCTCAATGAATAATTTGACTTTACTTGTTGCAAATAATTGTATACTGATCTGCCACAGACTGTTTGATAGTTCAGTTTAGTTATTATACAATTATAATCTCATCCTTTCTAAATTGATACTAATACACGCCTTTCTTGAATGAAGGCCTTTGCTTAGTTCTCTTAATTAGTGCCAGTCTAGTTTCTGCTCCTTGTGGGGCTCTGATTTCTATTATTGTTAGGTTCAGGATTGCAGGCTTATCCAGTTTTTTGGATAGTTCAATGTTCATGTGATATAATTTTATTTATTAACTAGATTTAAGGCTGCCCAACTCCATGTATACCGTAGTGTTTCATCATGATAGTGCCAAGATGGCTGTATTTGAACAACCGATGCTGACATTCTCTCAAAGTCCTTTTGATTAGAGGCATTATTGTGGTTTTTTTTAACAATGGGTCTTTCATTTTATCATTTTGGACTGTCCTTTTTTTTCTTCTTTAGCTGGACAATTCCCCAAAGCTTTCATGTGCATTTTTCAGCTGTTTTTTTACAATTGATTTTTATTTTAGTAGCCATTAAAAATAACGATGCTACAAAAATCAATAGAATTAATACTTTAAGGATTACTTCAAAGAATTTCACTGCTTTCATCACCTGGACTTTGGTCATGCTGGTAGAGTCATCGTGCCACTGGCTGGGTCACACGCAGTGAAGCAATATCTAAATTAACCTCTTTATTTGCTTCTACGTGTCACACTGCCTTGAGCTGACCTCATCATAAAATGGCCCATATTCACGGACCTCTCAAAGTTTCTTCTTTTATGATTTGCTAGATCATGCTAAACCTTTTAAAAAGCCCAGAAGAATTAAACCTACAGCTACAGTATTCCTTTACAAATAGTAATTTTTATACAAATATATTTATTGTTTAAAAGACTAGGGCTGCCCATATAAACTCTTTAAGCATCTAACAATAAATTGACAAATAACAAAAGACAAAAACATACTTTACTTTAATTTTATTTTTATTTTGAATAAATTGCTCAGATTTACAGCTAGGGTTCAGGCTGAATGCATTAGTCTTGTAGGTGACCAGTGGGATCTGGAGAGAAGAAGCATGGTTCTCCTAGTCCTTGTACATTTCTTAGAGTTTGATACAAGGAACTATTCATATTGATACAAGGAACTAATCACATCAGATACCTGTACAATTAGCACAGGGGGCCCCCAAGGCTGTGTGCTCTCTCCACTTCTCTCTATCTACCAATGACTGCATCTCAAACGATCCATCTGTCAAACTGTTGAAGTTTGCAGATGATACAACAGTGATTGGTTTCATTTGAGACAACCATGAATCCGCATACAGACGAGAGGTTGAACAACTAACCTTGTGGTGCTACCAGAACAATCTGGAACTGAACACACTCAAAACCGTAGAAATGGTGATAGACTTTAGGAGAAACCCTCCCATACTACCACCTCTTAAAATACTAGACAGCACAGTATCAACAGTAGAGACTTTCAAATTTCTATGTTCTATCATATCTCAAGACCTAAAATGGACACCTAACATCAAAAACTTCATTAAAAAAGCACAACAAAGAATGTTCTTTCTGTGCCAACTCAGGAAGTTCAAACTGCCCAAGGAGCTGCTGATACAGTTCTACAGAGTCTGTCATCTGCACCTCTATAACTGCCTGGTTTGGTTCTGCAACCCAACAAGACAGACACAGACTGCAGAGGATAATTAGAACTGCAGAAAAAACAATTACTAC
>JANHZT010000972.1:35121-47577 GCA_032468215.1 Stegonotus admiraltiensis
AAGCCCTACCTCCCAAAATAAGCCCTATTAAGTCCCACCCACCATCTGGTTGTTAGAGGTGGGGGAAGCACAGGCGTAAAAATCAAGCTAGGGCGGGGGTGGGGGGGTGGAGCTTCCCCATGTGCCCTGCACCTGCTTACCTTAGGACCACTCAGCTAGGCCTCCCAGGCCCCAACACCTGTCGTGCAGTTGCCTGACTTTTTCTGTAGTCACAGGATGCTGCATGGCTTGTCATTCCGATGCTGCCGCTTGCAGCAGAACGCTGTGAGCCTTGTTGCACTGGTGCCACCGCTCTCAGCAGGATGCCGTGTGGCACATCACGCCGGTGCTGTTGTTCATGCACACAATGGCACAACATACCACGCAGCCTCCTGCCGCGAGTGATGGTACTGGTGCAATCAGCCATACGGTATCTGGTCTACGAGTGGCTGCAAGCGGCTGCTGAAGAAGTCAAGCAGCAGCGCAACAGGTGTTGGGGTGTGGGAAGCGTGGCTGGAGTTCTCCTAAGGAAAGCAAGTAAGACAACCCCTGAAAATAAGACCTGGTGCTTATTTTGGGGCCAATAAGAAACTAAGACCAGGTCTTATTTTTGGGGAAAGACGGTATTTGTAATTCTGAAAAATCTTTAGATCTTGTTGTGGTCTGCTGCCGGCCTGCAGAACTGGCAGCAGAGTCGGACAGTGAGGAGGCTGGCTATTCTAAGTCTTCTTCTGTGCTGCCTCTTCTCTCCCTCACTCCTTTCTGGATTGTGCTCCATCATCCTGAGAAACACTTCATTGTAGTCCCTGTCACACCAGCTCCCCTCCCCTCCATCTCTCACGGTTACCCATTAAAACTAATTTGCTCAATTTTTGTTTGACAATTTTCCTTGTTATATATTGTTCATTAAGAAGATATCTTATGTTGGAATTATCACACTACTCCTTTTTATTTTATATACAACAGCACTTGCATTTAGGCTACCACCTACGCAAAGGCATATGTTGCTGAAAAAGAAGACTCTACATTACTGGTTTAACTGAATATTTACATGTGAAGGCTGTTTTCTACTCAACAACATATATCTCAACATTTTTCTCAGCAGTTGGTCTCCGTTGGTGTTGACAGGATGGGAGAGATCAAGTCTAGAATCCTTTACTTATGAATTAACTCAGGGATAGATTCACTCACACACAAACACAAACCTTGTTTAATATCTACATGAAACCTCTGGGTGAAGTCATTAGTAAGTTGAGGATCCAGTATCACCAATATGTGATGATACATTTCATCCCTAGGCAGTGTAGATGAAACTGTCAAGGTACTGTCTAGGGTATCGGGATCTGAATGAAGAAGAAGAGACTCAGGCTCAATCCTGACAACCCTGGGGATCTTCCATCTTCGTGCATGGATAGGATTGGACATCGATAGGATTGTACCACTCAAAACTGGTGTACAACCTAGTGCAGGGGAGAAATCCAGCAGGTTCTGACAGGTTCTGGAGAACCGGTAGCAGAAATTTTGAGTAGTTCAGAGAACCGGCAAATACCATCTCTGGCTGGCCCCAGAGTGGGGTGGGAATGGAGATTTTGCAGAATCTTTCCCCTGGAGTGGGGTGGGAATGGAGATTTTGCAGTATCCTTCCCCTGCCACCCCCACCAAGCCACCCCCAACAAACCACATCATGCCCACTAAGCCACGTCCACAGAACCGGTAGTAAAAAAATTTGGATTTCATCACTGACCTGGTGGTCATAGTGGACTCACAACTCCTACTCAAAAAGCAGATGGCAGTTGTAGTCAAGATGGCCTTGTGCAAGCACATCTACTGCACCAGTTGTTCCCTTTCCAGAATTAGGAGCTCATTTAGAAACATGCCTTGATCACCTCACAAGTGAATTACTGTAATGCACTCTACATGAGGATCCCTTGAAGACCATTTGGAAGCTCCTGTTGGTCAAAAATGCAGCAGCGAGCATCCTCCAAAATCTCCAAAAAAGATCAAAATTTCCCCACACACATTTGGGAAGCTCTTAGGGAGAACGCTGGCAACCTTATCTTCTTTTATCCTCTTCTTCATTAGCACACAATCACCTACAATTTTAGGCATAAATAATAACACATATGCTACAAGTATTTAGAGGTAAATAACTGCACAGTCCTTGCCAGACTCTTACTTTGCTGCCCATCTAGCTTTCCAGTCCTATTTTCCACTGATGTTAGCGACAAGTCCTCTGAGCTAATAGATATGATTATTATTTCTTAGTGACATCCAATTCAGTATTATTTCTCATTGGTATTGCTAACTGGGAAACTAATTAATTATATGCAGCCCACATTAATGCATGCTTTAATGTTAAATTTCCTGATTTAAATAATCATCTAGCCATGGATTTCTATTTCTATTTCTATGAGAAGGTTTGCAGAAGTAGACAATTCCATCCGATGCTATTGTTCTGTGGCTAGTTTTATACCATTGGAAGAAGAGTAGAATATAGTAAAAATGAAACAGATTTAACCTACAAGTCCCACAGATAATCATGCTCTTGTTTCCTTACACCTTTATTTTAAAAATGTACTATCTAGTGTTTATGCCTTGATAAACATTTTTAGCACAAGGCAGCAGAAGCAAATCCTATTCAAATTCTGTACTCAATGACGTCACAATTAAAATTAGAAACTTAGCATGTGAGCAAAGCTTTTTTTATTCTTTACAATACTATAATAGACATAGAACATGGGAGTCCTGTCCTGACCTTATAAGTTTGCCTCCCCCTATTTTCTGATTTCCTGTGTATTTTCATTGTGAAAATTGGGGGATTTTTAGCTGAAATCTTTCTGCAAGTACTAATTTTACAGTAATTTGGATTAAAAGCAGTGGGATTTGAAGCAGATATTGTAGATTTAGAATGCTTTTTTAATCTGTCCAATTTAACAGCATTAAAATGACTTTCAAGTTTTCATTCACTCAACAGATATTCACTTGATCTAAAACAAATAGACACTGGAGCTCATGTGAATCATGCTAATCATATAATAGACTAATTGTATGACCAAGAGGGAGCAATCTGCAAATTCCATATCCCCTTTCTTGCAGCTCCCAGAGCTTCTATTATTACACTGCTGAGTGAGGCTACTAAGAATCAATGTGGTGATTTCCCCCCATGTTTTCCCATAATTTTGAAGTAAACATGAAGCAATATAATTTAAGAAAACTAACAAACAAACAAAAAAGAAGACATAGAAGACATCAGCCTTAGTCTCCATTGACCTTAGTCTCCAAAATAGAAGACATTGGCCTTGGCTATGTTCTGTCCTTTTCCCTTTCACAGTAACAAAAAAAACCAGTATGTTCAAGCATGAAATAATTTCTCTTTGGTTTCTAGGAAAACTAGAATATAAGCAACAAACATACCTCCACAAAGAACTCTCCAACACTTTGCCCATATCAGTGTGGTAATATTTGGTAAGGATCAGAATTACCTAAAAGAAAACATACAAAAAGAAAACTAAGCTATATATATACATATACACACACTTAAATTATGCATATTAACATGCAATAAAATACATGAATTTATAAGACTTAAATTCTAAGAATTATTAAGTTATTCATTATTATTACTGCTTTTTAAAAAGCTGAGCATTGTTTCTTTTCCTTTTTGCAGTCAGAGAGGTATCAAAGGGGCTTACTGCCAAACAGACAAATCCAGGTTTGCATTGTAAACCAAGAATGTTTCAGAAAATCAGCAGAACAGATTGATGATTACTTAGAATTATGAAATTAAATGGACTTATTCCTTGCAAAGTATACATAGGCTTACAGTTTAAATGAACAGATAAAATACAGTTTTTTTAAAAAATTAACATTATAACTAAACTATAATTAAACTTCTAGTCTTTAGATGCATTCTCACATAATGCTAAGCCATCATGCTGTTTGTCTGTTTCTTATACCTGAACTCATCTCATAAATAAAATTGAGGGTTTTTTCCTGGCAAAACATCCTTTGAATCTTTGGCTTAGAGAATGTGGTATGTTCACAATGTAGTTTCTTATGATAACTGAAGCAGAACCTATGATTTATCTCTGAATAGTTTGTGTTCCTTATTCAAGCTACCTACTAAGGAACAGAGGTGGGAGGCAAGGCGAGCTGCTCGTACTGCTCACTTGTTCTCAATGAAGTTTTTCCCAAATTAGCTCTTTGGCTATGTTCTGCTTGGTAACAAATGTTACTTAGTGCCCCCACCCTGTTTTTAAGACTGGCTGCCTACCATTTCAGTTCTACATCCAGCAGAATGAAAGAGATTTCAAAAGCAAGAGAAAGTAGGGGTTGAACGTAATTTGAGCTTCACAATACCTGGAAAATTGATAGATGTTGATCTTTCAATATACAGAGAAACTTTCATTTTTTTCACTGCTCTTTTCTTCCAGTACAGTCTAGAGGTCTTCTGGAAACCACATAAATATGTGCTCAAATCAAATATTGTTTTACACTGGGACTTCAGCAGGGTCATGCCACTGATTTTTTTTTTCTAAGAGAACTTTAAGGATGAATATCTAGCTCAGTACTGGAAGGCAATTGTCCTGTTGATCTGTCCCTGAGCCAGATTTATATTTTCTCTAAATATAAGTTTTGCTGTGTTAATCATTATGGATACTTATTGTTCAATTCCAAAGGAACTGAGGACATACATATTCCTTTTCCAAAATTAGTTCTATTCTTTTGAAGGAAAACAGACACAACTCTTTTGGATCATGCCTTATCAGAGCCTCACATATCACAGGTTCTAATATCTCAATTAAAATTTAGTTCTACAGCATGAACCTATAGTTTCTGTTTTGTACTGGCCAAATTTGGTGCTTTTTCCTCCCAAGACTGAGATGTAGCTTATGAAACTATGCAGTAATTCCACAACACTGTCTCATAACTGCCCATCACTCAGGAGAATCAGCATTTGGATCTAGAAATGCATATGAACTATCAGACAGATGCTTATTTTTAGCAGCACTCTGGTTAAATGTTTTGCTGTTTGTGTTAATTATATTACTGCAGGATAATGAAAAGTGAGAAGAGGAGAGTGAGGAAATTGAGTAGGGTGAAAGTGATAGATGACTGAAAATTGCAAGTATCTTTAAATGAGTCCCAGAGGGAAGGAAGAGATTAGTGAAATAGGACAAATGAAAGAAAAGATCATCCAGGTTGGTGATACCAGTTCCTGCCCCATACCCACAAGAAGGACTGTGGTCTTGGCTGTAACAGAAATATCAACAAGGAATAATTCAAAACCCTACATGGAAACTACTGCAGAGGGCAACATAGCAATAACCATTATTGGCACAAAGCAACAAAGATCAATGTTAGAGGGTGGAATCTGGTTTTGCAGGAAATCAAGGAGAAAGGAGAACAGAAGTGGAGATTTTCAATTGGGTTCTTCAGAAAAGAATTCATGGAGACCAGTGACATGGAGAAAGAAAAGAGTGGCAGGGAGAGAAGGAATACCATGGCTGAAGAAAGGAAGTGACCCAGAAGCAAAGCTAGTTTAATCAAACCTAGACTTGGACTTTTCAGATCACATGCTACAGATGCAGCTGAGAAGTGCTGAAATGTTATTTTCTCTTGTTATGATTTTACTAGGTAGTGCATGATACTGCATGGAGAGCAGGGGAAAGCTCCTGGAAAGATTTGGAGGAGGCTAGCTATGTGGCTGAAAGCAAAAGAAAGTAGAATAAGTATTTGGGTTGACAGATAGGACCTTGAACATCAGGGGTTATGTATCTGGTTAATACAATATGCTTGCTTGTACGCATCAGTGTAAACCAAAGAGTGGGGCTGAATGGGGCTTGTAAAGATAGATGGGAGAAATTATTATCTGTCTCTGGGGCTAAGGCAACTGGGACCCAAATTGGGATAGTGACAGGAAAAGAGAAGTTACAACACATCACCCTGGGCATGTTGCTGCATAAGAAATGGATATCCAAGTTCTAGGGCTGCTTGTGAAGGACAGATCATAATCAGGTTGCATCTAACTCTGATATGAGGGCGGATGAAGATCTGGTAGATATTACTGAGACTTGGCTGAGCAGTGATGACAATGCAGCCCTCTCAGGAAATTGTCTACCTAGGCTTCAGCCTATAGTAACTGCAATGACAGTGCTGGGGAGGGAAAATAACCATGGTGGTATATGAGATATGTTCTTTTTTACTTGCTCCTTGCTGAGGGTAGGAATAGATAATTAGCCATTTTAAGAATTTGGTGGAAGGAAATTTCATACAGAGGGAGAAAGAGAGAGAGAAATTGCACATTTATATTTCATTCCTCAGCCTTTCTAAGGTAGGTAAAATGAGGACCCAGTTTGTGGGGGCAATAAGCTGACTTCGTATAAATATACAAAAGTATGAAGGCTATTGCTTAACGCATTGTAAGCCACCCTGAGTCTCTGGAGAAGGGCAGCATATAAATAAAAATAAAAATAAAAATAAATAAATAAAATAGAGCACATACTTCCTCTCAGGTTGAGAGTCACGTTTAAGATCCAATAAACAGTGCATACTTTCAAAATACTGGTGGACCCAGGATAAAGTGTGGCTTAATTAAAACATATAGGTAGTCCTTGACTTATGACATTCATTCTAATTCAAAAAGAATTAGAAAATAAACAGAACAGTCAGACTTGACTGAATTTGAAAAGCTTGTAACACAACATTCAGAAGCTCTGTTTATAAGACATTATTGAAATATGACTTAGAAACTGAAAAAGAATTTTCTTGGTTAGTTTCAAACATTTGGTAAAATGAAATAAAATACTTTTTTTAAAAAAGAAAACAGACTACTTAGAAAACCTGGATTGTATAAAAATGGTTAATATGTTAATTTCCCCTTTGCACTGTTAAGAAAATTGATTTAAAAGTTAAATTGTGCACTGTGACATAAATACATATGTATAATTGGTTTGCGTTAACGTATAATAAAGATACGTTTTTGTGGTAGATTTTCCTGCTTTTTCTTAATTTTTTCTTTATATATAATTTCTTTTAAATTTAAAACCATATTATTTAAACATGTCCTTTTAAATATCCAGAAAAGTATTTGGTAGCTATTTTTAAAAAGTAATAAAATACATCGGATATAAAGTAACTCACTGCAAAGAATACACTGAATGTATGTTTGCGATTTGGTATTTGAGTTGCTTTATGAATCAATGAGCACATCCAACCTATTTTTGAAAAAAAAATGAGTACCAATGCTCAATATATCTGCAGCTATGGAAATCTCCAAAAAAATTATTGTCTAAAACAATGTCATTAATCTGGAAAAGCACGAAAAATGAAATAATCAACACAGAATGCCTCCAAATTATGAAATAACTGCCTCAATTTTAAGACACATTGTTTTTGGTCAGATGGATTTTAATTGGTATTGGCATTTCTGGAGATCTTTTTGGTTTAAAGATTAATACTTTTGCCTCTGAAATCATGTTCTTCAAAAACTATCATAAAATGAAATAGGATGGGAACTGAATTCTAATTTTCATGAGTATCAACACACCTCTCATCCAAATGGGATATTCTAGAGGATCTCAAAATGTGGTTCCATTCTTACATTACCAAGAGAAAGCTTGTGTCTCTTTGTGTGTAAGTGTGCATACACATGTCCATTTGTAACCGTCAAATGGTGGGGGTGGGGTGGGGACTGGAGGAGTCCCAATGTGGTCCCATAACATGGAAATCTGGGACAAGCAGGTATTTCTAAATGTAAAAGGGGAAGATTCCCCTACTATCACAATCCAGAAGAGGGCAAAATTGTGTTCCTAGAGTTACATGGGGGATAAAATATAGTTGAGAGAGATTTAAATGGCCAAATGTACTTCCACTGACATCTGGGAGATTATGAAATGGATATGAAAAATGGGGTTCTTATCTCTAACAGTGGGGGAAGAAGCAGAGGAAATCTCATTGTTTGCTAGAGCCGGTCTTTGGAGCAGGCCCTGTCAGGGATACTAACTTACTCCAACCATTTCGGAAGCAACGGCATTCGTCTGGCTTGATAAACCGAAGCATGCAAAACCCAAGAAAACGTGAGTCCCATTCGCCCATCTACATGTCAGGCTTTCTTTCCCCGGATTGGAAGCTTTGAGGTCTGTCTGACCAGTTGAGATTGGAGCTAGCTTTAGAGACGACTGGAAAAAAACGTTCGCTAAGCTTCCGAATTGGCATCCGTGCGACCCCTCTTGTTCCTTAGAAGAGGACCGAAGAGGGTCTTCCCTTCCCCACCCAAAGGTGGCACGTCACTACCCCTCCCCCTTCCCGCTGCCGACGAGGGCGCCATGAGGACTCCGCTCTACAAGCAGGAAAGCCCGCAGCTCGAGGGGCGATCCCTGATCGCAAGGCGAGAGGCACCGACTAAGCACTTACGCTGCTATTGTCGCCTGTCCAATGCACCATCGCTTGGTTGTGAGCCGCGTCACCTTTTAGGACGAAAGAGGTGCTAAACAAGGAAGCCGCCTCCGGGGCTCCCGCGGCACGATCCCGCAGGCCCTCCTCCTCCTCCCGCGGGCTGCTCCGTCTCTGGCGGTACAGCCAGTCGTGGGGACGCGCCGCCCGCGAGGCATCCAGCGCAAGAAGCAAGAGCAGCAGCTGCAGCGTTAGCGGCATCCCGAAACTCGAGGCTCCACTTTGGTGGAGAGCTGTTGGTGCCCCGCTCGGCCTCCGCTGCACTACCGCCGGGCAAAGACAGGACTCTAGCAGATGAGCGAGCGCCAGGGAGGCTGAGCCCGAGATGGAGGGAACGTCGCGATTTTGCGCTGCGTGGAAAACAACGTGTCTGAGCCTCCACGCCCAGTTAAGGAGCAGCGCTGCCCTCTGCCGGCGCTCCTTGGTGCGTTTGCTGGATGCCGAAGAACAGAGCAGACGGTGTGCTTGATGCTCCCGTAGCAGACGAGACTGCGCAATTTAGCCGTGTGAGGAAAGCGTGGCCGAGCAATTGTCAGCCCTTGGATAACAACATTTGGCTCACGCGGTCGGTTTTGAAGACTTTGAGTGCCACCTTCTGAGAGAGCCCTGCGAATAATCCAAATCGCAACCCCTTTCCAAGGGGCAATCATCGAATAGCAAGGAACATCAAACGACATTCTTCTGATGATACGAACGGGTATTATTTGAACTTGATGGATACTTATCTCGTGAGGGATAATATAGGGAGGTTACTAGTTCTGGGAAGGATTCAGACTTGGACCCATTTCATTTGTACTGGGTTGTTCCTCAAAGCTCAGAATGTCATAAATGGCTTCCATCTATGATTTCATCCTTTCAACAACCTTCTAAAGTAGGGTATGCTGGGAACAGCAGGATTTAACATTTCGGTTTTCATTTTTGTTGTCAAGCCTGAAAAAAACAACAGCCCTGCAAGATAAAGATTTCTTCATTCCAGCATCTTGCTGTAATAAGAGACAGTCCTGAACTCCCAGCAGAAGAGCAAGTAGAAAATATGATGAAATCAAGGTACCAATCAGAAAGCAATCAACATTATGGCTTTTATACACTTCTTTGGGTTAAAATACTGAACTCAAGAGCTAGATAACAATAATGATCCATTAAATAAATCTTATTTTTTCTTCCAGCAGTCTATTGCAGTTGTCATCACTGCACCTTAAAACTCTGAGTAAGAATTGTGCACCATGAATGATATGTTTCTGTGTAACAAAAAACTAAAAAAGAAAAGTGCTGTTCCATAACACAAGTGTAATCTACTACACTGCAAACTACTTTATTTATTCACAGAGTTTTTAAATATTCCAACAAGAACCAATTCTAAGACCATACAAGTCCCATTCTGTGCATCAAAATAAAAATATAACAAAGCCAATGTACTACCATATAACACAATAATATTGCCTATATGAGATCCTATTGGGCTATATCTGTTTTGAATCATATATTAAATATAATTTATTTCTCTATATTGTTGAATTATTATTGATAAATATTGACAATTAATATATTGTAAATAATTATCAGATATCAATTGCTTTTCCCTCTACGACTTTTGTTTTCTGAATTATTCTACTGTCTATATTCTTAAGGTTTTTTTCCCTATGCAATCATAGTTTCTTGTAGAAGTGCAATATTTACTCTTATCAATAGAATTATTGGGACAGTGCAGCTGTTATAAATACCTGATAGCTAGTGCCTGGATTTTGATCATGTGACTATGAGGAGATTGCAAAAGTTGTAAGTGTGAAAGTCACTTTTTTCAGTGTTGGTGTAACTTTGAACAGTCACTAAACAAATGGTTGTGAGTCAAGGACTACCTGTATAGATTGCTAAGCTAAAATGTGATTCTTCCTGGCTCTGGTTTCTAGCCATTTTTTTTATTACTTTTCTATTTTCTTAAAATAGTTTTGTTCCTGATTTGTATATTTATGCAAATAATTTCCACAAAATGTAATGGTTCTCTCCTTTTATTTCTGGACTACACCATTTTAGATGCATGCGGGTGGTTTTAGGGAGTAAAATTTTTGTGTGCTTGTGTTTGATACTTTGTAACTTTCAGTTAGGGAAAATAATGCATCATAGGGCAATACTTTGTCAACAAAGGTACATCAAATGAGGTCTAGGACACCTAGCTCACTGCTTCCAGCTTGCCACTGCCAAGTTGCATCTGCCAATTCACTGCCTCCAAGTTGCCGCAGAACACACAGCCAACTCACCATGGGGACAACTCGCTGTCGGTGGCTGGAGAAAGACCCAGGTGGATGGATGGGTGAGTGGGTGGGCAGAGTGCAGACCTGGTGGCTGGGGCTTCCCATTTTCACACACACCTGCTGCCACTGCCACCACGCTGAACTCCAGATTGAAGAGGCTGGGGACAGTGGCAGCAGCGGTGGGTGGGGCAGGCAGCGGTGGCAGCCAGGGATGTTCCATTTTCACACCCCCACTGCCACTGTCACTGTCCCAAGCTCCAGGCTGAAAAGGTCAGGGACAGTAGTAGCATGTGGAGCAGGCAGCAGGGAGGTGGCAGAGCCAGGAGCATCCCATTTTCACACATGCCCCGGCAGTCCCACTGCTGCTGACCTCTGTGTCGAAGAGATCAGGGACAGTGGTGGATGGGGTAGGGAAGCAGCGGCAGCCAGGGGGGCATCCCATTTTCACCCACACCCCACCACCGCTGTCCCCAATCTCTTTGGCCTGGAGCTCCACATGGCAAGAGTGACAGCAGCAGCAGTGGTGTATGTGAAAATGGGACGCACCTGGCTACTGCTTCCTCCCCTCCCTGTCCACTGCCACTATCCCCAGCCTCTTCAGCCTGGAGCTCGATGGTGGCAGCAGCCAGGGTTGGGTGTCAAAATGCGAAGTCTTTGGTGCGACTGCTGCTCTATCCTTTGCCCACCTCTCATTTGCCTGACTGCTCAGGTCTGCCTCTGGCTGGCCATAGTTAGCTGTCCTTGTGTAGTTGTCCTGTGGCAACTTGGAGGCAAGTGAATTGGCAGAGATGACTTGGCAGTGGCAAGCTGGTGGCAGTGAGCTGATCGTGCCAAGCTGGCCACAGTGAATTGCCCCATTGTGCCTCAAATAGGCTTATTTATGGAATGCTGGGACCCAGTATTCCAGAGGGGATGAAATTTGGGGGATTTTTTTTGCTGTGCTGCTGCTATGTAACACTGCTGCCACACTGCCAAGGTCAGCTGCAGTCATGTGATCCTCATTTTCAACATTCCTGACAGTTTTTCACAAGTCAGTTGGGAACCTGGAAGTGATTGTTATAATTGTTGGGAAAAAGTCAATGCAGAAATGTTCCAGTGCATTTACTTGCTCTTTCCATCTCTTGGCAGCTGACACTTTCCTGTCTGCTGGGAAGGGAAGGGGAGCGGAGGAACAGGGATAAAGGATGGGGAGAAGGGAAGATGGGAAGGATGGAAGGAACAGAAAGGGAAGGGAAGAAGGAAAAAAGGGAGATAGGAAAGAACAGGGAGGAAGAAAGACAGTGGGGGAGGTAGGAAGATAAATTTCTATTGGTTGATTACATTAACCATTAGGAATTTTCTTAGTTCTAGGTTGCTTCTCTCCTTGGTTAGTTTCCATCCATTGTTTTTTCTTGTGTTTGGTGCTTTGGAAAATAGTTTGACTCCCTCGTTTTTGTAGGAGCCCCTCAAATATTGGAAAACTATTATCATGTCTTCCTAGTCCTTTTTTTCATTAGACTAGATTCCTGTAACCATTCTTCGTATGTTTTAGCTTCCAGTTTCTTAATCATTCTTGTTGTTGGAAGAAATATCCATCTGGTTCAGTTCCAAGGCGGGAGAAAGGCACTGGAGACAAAATGGATGCTGATTGGAAAGAGGGTCTATTATGAGCTACCCAGATCTCTTTATCTCTTAAGTGCTGACATCTGCTGTGGGCTATTAAGGAAGGTGAGGGCTGCTTTCCAAGAGCATGGTTCTCCATTTCTCATCCAGAGAAATATAATATTCTGCCTTT
>JANHZT010000972.1:70055-83987 GCA_032468215.1 Stegonotus admiraltiensis
CTTCCTGCAAAGGCCCATGTGCCTTTGCTCTTCCTTTATGTCTTATGGGAGGGGCCAATCACCTCCAAGCCTTACTCTCAAGTCGTCCCTTTTGTTTTAACTGTTCTTGCCTTCTGGCAGCTCTGTGCATGAGCACACTAGAAACAGGCTCCCCCTGTTCCTCTGCCTTTCTGATGTCTGACTCTGGAGGCTTGGAGTCTGCACATAACTCCCAGATGGCCCTGGCCACATCTCTGCCTCCAACGCAAAGCCCTCGTCCAAGCCTTCCCCAGACTCCAGGACTGGCCCATGTTCCTCCCCAGCCTCCTCACTCACAGGCTGCTGGCAGACCACAACAGAGAGTGTATGTATGGCAGCTGCAACAAGTGGCTAAATGCAAGTAAGGGATATTAACAGGGCAGATATTGAAATATTCAAAGCATATTGCTCATACCATTACCACTGTTAACAAAACCCAGAATATGACAGTTCCTTCACTTTTTCTTAAAAAAAAGAGGGCTTTGTTACAAATATTGGATTTTTGTGCTCCTATCCATTGTTTTGTATTACCATATTTAGTCAGGTTCTTAATTATTCCTCACCTATTTGCTTGTTTTATGCCTCACAACCAGTAGTGGGTTTCAATTTTGGTTGCTACTGGTTTGCTCGTGGGCGTGCACTTGCACGCACAACACTTCTGTCCATGCACAGAAGCTTCTGTGCATGCGCAGAGACATCTGGGCAGGTGGGCAGAGCCTTCCACTGCAGCTACTGGTTCGCCCAATCCGAGGCGAACCAGTAGCAACCCACCACTAGTCACAACTACTCAGATCTCAGATTTTCTTCAACTTTCTTTTCTTGCACTTTTTTCCTTTGATTTCTTCTTTATATTAGTTTGCATTGGTTTTTTTGATTGATTAAAAGATTTAATAACAATTATATATACAAAAATGGGTGGCCTCAGATAGATGGGGAAAATAGAGCAGCTACTGTACATATATGAAAAATTTGTCAGACTGTAGAACATGAGTGTCAAACTCGCCATGTCACATCACAGTCCCTTGACATATCACAATGTTGTTTCCCTTCACGGAGCTGGAGTCGGTGTGGCCTGCGTGTGACGCATCCAGCCCACAGGCTGCCAGTTTGACATCCCTGCTCTAGGAGAACAAATTCAAGATGAGGAAGGAAATTTGATGTTTTCAGACTGAACTTGAAAAAAATACTCTTATTCTCCCAAGTTATTAATAAAACAAAGCTTATGAAAGAACCAATTAATTCTTACAATTGTAGAGGGAGATATCTTAATTTTTGGAAGTATGAATAGAAAGATTGATTGATTGATTGATTGATTGAATGAATGAATGAATGAATGAATGAATGAATGAATGAATGAATAAACAAATATTCAATCAATTTGTATGTCTGCCTATCTCACCAAATGACTCTGGGTGGTGAACGAAACTTAAAAAATAAAAACAGTAATGCAAAATTTAAAATACAAAGCCAAGAATAAATTACCTAAATTAACCAATGTCCTGAATACACTCAAGGCTTCAAGCTCCGGTAAAAACTAGGTATTTAAAAACTTACAAAAAGCCAGAGGGAGAATTTTCCATAAGGCAGGTGCTTAGGCAGGTCTTCAAGACCCTGCCAACCGGCACTCCTTAGCTAACAAGACCAGAAGCATGCCTATTCAGTTTGGTGTAGAGATTAAGGTGCTGGTTTACAAATCTGGAAACTCTGAATTCTAGTCCCACTTTAGGCATGAAAGCAGGCTGGGAGACTTTGGGCTAGTCTTTCTCTCTCAGTTCAACCCACCTCACAGAGTTGTTGTTATGGGAAAAATAGGAGGAGGAAGAAGTACTGTATTAGGTATGTTCACCATCTTGAGTTATTTATAAAGCAATAAATATGGGATAAAATCAGGCAGGCAGAAAAACTGAGGTGAGTCATTATTTCTATTTGGGATGGAACCAAACATGCTTTATTATTAATAAATAATGTACTATTTTAAATTAAATTATTTTGAATTATAAGTCCAGAAAACACTGAAGAATAGCTGAGTAGGATGTTACTTCCAAGATGTATAGATCAACATAAGTATGTCTTTAATCATTCCATAACTTAAGATAAAACTAAAGAGGCCATTAAAAAAATCTAAGGTCTGGGATATGATGTCATTTCTTCAATATACCAGAAGACTTTCCAAGTAATCATAGTTAAAAATACTAATAAAAGAGATTCATGAATACCTTTAGCTATAAATTAAAGATTTTGATTTGCCCATAGACATGCAACCTAATTTCTTTACTGAATGTAGATTATAAACTTTTTAAAGGCAATATTCAAAAATAAATGGTTTTTAAATTGAAATGATATAACCTAATCAGACTGGCCTTATTCTGAAGAGATATCAGAGACAACATCAGTTGATTAAACATCAGTTTAATCAATGTTATTGATTAAATCACACCAACAAAAAGTGGCTACAATCTTTGTTTATATAGAAAACTTATTACAATTTAGGATGGTTTATGTTTGCATTAAAAAGATGTAGCTTTCTTTTATGGGGATACAGATTATAAAATGCCAAGTTAATAGTAAATGGCTATTTATCACTACCATGCATACAATAGGGAAAAGACAATATTGTCCCCTTCTCTTTTTTTTACTGGCATTAGAACTATTGGCAATGAAAATATGTCAAGAAAATAAAACTTCTGAAATTATATGCCGATGAAATATTCTCAGTCACTCAACCAACACTCAATACTGTTAATAGCATATATATATATTGGCATAATTGTGACTAACAGTGGAAGAAAAACAATACCTGCATCTAGTAATGGTTTTAAGACTTCTGAAAAAAATTAAATACAATAAAATGATGTATTTAAAAATAATTATTTAAACAGCTGGAAAAAGATAATGGCAGTTGTTTTGGGAGAGTAGGAATAAACTTTCTTGAATTGCAGCCATCAAAGTTAATTTTTTACCAGAACTTTCTTTCCAAATGATTCCAATACATATTGAAAATGAGATTCACTGACTGGCATAATGAACAACATATGGTCCAATAAAAATAAAACAAGGATTAAATGTAATATTTTACAGGTGTTGAAAAATGAAGTGGATTGATGGCTGTAAAGTATATTGTACTATAATGCCAGGTGATTAATAGATTACAGAGTGGATCATATCTCCTTATGGCCCTAGGGATGGGAATTCCAGTAAATATAAATATTTTGGACTGGTACAAATAGAAATAAACAAGATCATGCAATAGTAAGCAATGTATTGAACATTTGGAATCAGAATCTTGATTGCAGTCAATGACCCATCAGTGAAACACTTGAATACATAAAATTGATATTATCCAAATAAGTAATAGATTTGTCAGACTGCTGCATATTATGCTGCTGCTTACATATTATGTAACATAATTTGGCAACACTTAAACAAGTCATTTGAATCTGAGAACAAGAGGTTTAAATAGAACTAATTAAGCGGCCAGGGAATTAACAGGTCCTGACAAATGTTGGCCTAAAATAGACATTACAGTAAAGTATGTTTGAAGGTTTTTTTGGCTCCTTCACCACATGGGTAGACTCTGGGTTTAAATTGAACATTTGGAAAATATACAGGAAAAGAATGCCTAAGACCTTTCCGTTCTTGCTTCATTATTACTAAACATTTGTTCTTATGAATACACAAAGAAATTTGCTCTATGGAATCAATTAGTTTAGACTGAAAGACCTTATTATTAATAACACAAAGATAAAAATGTTTGAGGTCGTTACTTCATAATAGTGTAGTTCATTGGACTAATTTTAGTATCTTCAAATAAATAGCCCAGAATTGCAGAAAAAAGGAAGAAATCTGAGAGACACAATTGAATTTTAAAATCTTTTAATACATAATTTAGAGCATCTGCTAGGTCAATTTTTTAATAAATTGGTGGTGCAATATTATTTTAAAAAACCAAAAAGACAAAGACCACATGATTATGTGGATTTAGAATTTAGATGTATTAGATTTGCCACAATGGAATTTCAATAGAAGAGAATTACATTAACATCCAAAACTAGTTAGAAATATTTGTACAAGATAATGTCAGTGTATTACTCCAGTTTTGATTGTTAAAATTGATGATTTATTTTCTAAAAACTCGCTGAAGATGTAATGAGCAGGTGGATCATTTTTTTGTATCTAATAGCAATATTGTAACAATTACAATTCTGAAAAATAATTTATAACAGAGTAAAACAAATGTAAAAATTGAATTCTCATTTCAACCTGCAATACTTTTATTATATTTACAAAACTGATTTCCTCAACTACATTTCTACATATCAGTTACTGCAAAGGTATAATATTCTTTACTGGAAAAGTTGAATCAGAATCTAATTAAAATTGAAAGCCATTTTTAGATTGTACCTAATACTTGGACTCTTACCAAATAAAACTACCGTATCTATATATATAAAACCACTCATGCCGTAATCACAAAATCTCCAGAACTGTAAAGCCTACAAACTTGAAATTTGCCACGTATGTTCCTCTTGGCTTCTAGGTGCTCACTAAGAAAGGATTTTTCAAAATGACCATCAGAGCATTAGTATTTCCTATATTATGATTAACACACTCTGATGCTAAGGAGTTCTCCCCACCTGAAAAGAAATCTGTTCCAAATGCAAAACACAAGCAGAGGAGAGGAGTTTAACTTTCAGTTTTACTTTCACAGCAGGAAGCAGCTTTACTACAAAACAGTTGAACTAAGCCAGGGCCAGGCTCCTTCCTGTCTCCTTCTTGCTCGCACAGCAAATACTGTTTCACTTTCCAAACAGCCCTCTGATGCTAAGGAGTTCTACTCCCCCTCCCCACCTGAAAAGAAATCTGTTCCACGCTCTGATGCTAAGGAGTTCTACTCCTCCTCCCCACCTGAAAATAAATCTGTTCCAAATGCAAAACATAAGCAGAGGAGTTTCACTTTCAGTTTTACTTTCACAGCAGCAACCAGGGGATAGGATAGGGAAGGCTTCTGTGGGGGAAGGCTGAGGGAGAGAAAGGGGAGAGGATAGGGTTCAGTGGAGCAAGACTGAGGGAGAGAAGGGGAGAGGCCAATCATAACTACTCATTAATTTTCAAGTGTAAGTGTTGATTTATCAAGCCCGATCACATGGTTTTGTAGCAAAGCATGGGTATCCAGCTGGTATAGGGTAAAGTTATATAGGTTTTCCGTATCAGAACAGACTTTTAGAGACATTACTAGATTTTTTTCGAGTGCAGTTTCATTTCATAATTTATATTTTTATCATATTATTGATATTCAGATTTTGCTTCAAGCTTTAAAGTGGTTTTTAGTTCTTTAAAATTATGTAAATTATTAAATTACTCATTATCTAATTATATAACATATTGGGAAATTATAAGCACCATATTTGTAAACCCTTTTTATACATTTACTCATCTATATTTTATTCTTTTACTTTTTACTGTTTGTTTATGTATCTTCTTCCAACATGTTTGATTAAAAAATAGAAAAAAATATATACAATGAAGCAGTGGAGAAATCTGAACCGGTTTACTACCGGTTTGCTGACTGCGCATGCATGCCGCGTACCAAATGCAAGGTGCGCGCATGCAGTGCATGCCAAAAGGAGGCATGGGGTAAGTAGAACAGTGCACGCGGGAGGGGGGTGATCAGCTGTGGCGTGCAATCTTTTTTTTTACTTTTAAAAGCACTTTTTTATAACCTAGGCTGAATTGTAAAAAAATGCTTTTAAAAGATAAAAAAAGGCTCTGATGATCACGCAGCTCAGCTGTGATCATCAGAACCTTTTTTTTAAACTTTTAAAAGTAAAAAAGCAAAACCTTCTGCGCATGCGCAGAGGGTACAAAACACATTACTTCCTGGTTAAAACCAGGAAGTAGCAACAACTGGGCGGGTGGGTGGAGCCTCGTGCCACGATCACTACTGGTTCTCCTAACCACCCGCCACAATCGCAATTTGTTGAAAAGCTGCCATTTGGTGAGTTCACTGAAGGCTCTGTAAGCTCTTCTGATTCAAAGTGTATTTCTAAAAATATTTTTGAAAACTTTTATTAAGAGCATGATTAGATGCTGCTACAGATCTGATGCTTCCACAAATTCTGTTTGGGCTGAAATTGCTTTTTCAAGATTTACAGGATAATAATCTATATTAAGGAACTGATATGCAATACCACTTGAATGCCCAGGATGCAAATCACAAAATTAACTGCTATCACCATTCAGTTTTCTTAGACTCATTGAATCTTTTTAGTTCTGTTTACAAAACCTCTTTAATACAAGATGTCTCAGTTTGGGAACTGAGTTGTTTTCTTAAAACTGAAGTGTTTCCCAATTTCTTGAGTTAGCACAAGCATAAGGTATGTGCATTTGGAAGTAAAAGAAATAAAAGGAACTTTTCATTGATTTGAATGCTTAGCCATTCTATATACTTCCTTCCCAAAAAAATGTATCAGCTTCAGCTTCTATTTAGGCAGAGATACAGAACCAAACTCCATGTAACATAACCAAACAGCATCTAACTATGCAGCAACACTAGCCATTCACACTAGCTAGTGTACTTTCAAGTATCACCTGCCAAGTCAGCACTTGCAACTATTTCACTTTTCTGTCTGAAGATAAGTGTTAAAGGAATTTCTTTGAGGGATACAAACATAATTTTTTAAATTATTAATAGATGGAAATGGATAATCACAAGATTTTTTAAGGTGCTCAATTTAGTGTGAGAAGAGATGGCATGAAATTAGCAAGTTTTATTTTTATGCTATTTTGGACTGCTTTGTAATTGATACATATGAACTGTTATGATTCAATTTGAGACAAGAGGACTTTCACTGAGCATACACTATAGCAAAAGTTTGATTTTACAAACCAGTTTCGAGTAAAGGTTGTCTGTTAAAAATGAATTTAACTGATGTTATTTATAATACTTACATCAATTTACATAACTTGCATAGTTAACTGATGTTATTTTGTCATGCAAATGACTTAAATGGACATACATTACAGAGTTATGCAAATAAATTTTAGGAGGAAAGAATTACATATATTAGAAAAGAAAAAAAATGAAACTTTTTAAAAAGTGAAAAAATATGACAAAAGAAAAAAAAACACAGTATATCATTTTTCCAAGCACTTTGTGTCGTTTCTTTTTTTGTGTGTCATGTATTTCTATTATAATTATCTTTGTGTTTTGCTCTATTTTCTTTTTTATTATGATTTTAAAAACAATTAAAATAAATTTAAAAATTAGGGAGGTGTTGAGAAACCAAAAATAACCATTTTATCTACTTAATCTGAAGGCAACTAAAAGTGGTCCATAAAATTGAGGTTTGCTGTACTGTACAAAGTTCTCTATTTGCATAGTGCTATTTAAGAAGGAATTTTATATATTGAACAAAGACAATACAATTTAATTATTCTTTTATTTTTTTATTTGGTGTTAAGTAACTCCACAAAAAAACAAATTCAGTTACTCTGATGTATGTGAAATCAGAACAATACACCACTTGAAGCGAAAAGGTAGAAACAGGTTCAGCCCAGGAATGAAAAACTGATACTTCAGTGCTATGGATATGCAGTGTGCTTCATACCACAGTGCATTTCAGCATTTCCACTTTTAAATTATCCTTGCAGAAAACAGAAACACGAACTCACACATCCACTTTCTCACTGGAAAGCTTCAGAATTTTACCCATTCAGTTATGAAACAAATAAATATTATTTGTTATTGCCCACACATGTAACATACACATATTCCAAGGTGTTAGAATATTGAATCATAATAAAATGAATCATCCTTTCACTGAAGTGAAAGTCTAAATAAGCTGAATTTTTGAAGTGTGGGTTCTTCCCTCCCCAAATATTCCCATTTGGCTTTTCATAATTCTAACAATACTTTACATTAATCACTAGGATTTATCAGTTTTGTTCTTTTTTGCTTTCATACTGACAACAATATCCTTAGTGCATGTGCCTATATATTTTAAAGGAAGCTCCAGAAGAAAGTAAATATTTAAACACATATCCAAAATTTCAAATAAGGAAAAAATAACCTGTAAAGATTTGTAATATGGATGCTAAAATAAAGTAGCTTAAAAGCCATTATTAATGTTATTAATGACATTTCCCTGGAAGGTACAAACCAAGCCAATGGAGTTGAAGTTTCAACTGAAAGGGTGATATACAACCCGTACAAGGAGTTGAAAATCTAGATCTTAAATCTTGTACTATCAATTAAGAAAAGGCAAAAAACTTCATTCAATTCAATTAAGCTCACTAGCACAGAATAAAAATTTAAAGCCAGTTCAGCTTACTATTTCAAAGAACTATAATTGTTAAAGAGTTTCTTGCCTATTAAAATTAATGGCTTAGCATTTTCAAGTCAACAGTAAACTTTCTGTTCTTTCTGGTGTCTTAAACATGCTGCTATTAATATAGTTTTAAAATTTTAAAACTATGAAATGGTATAAACCAATATTGCTCCTCCTGACCCTTATGATTTGCATAATACATTAGTAGCACAGGGAGTTGATAGTCTTGCAGAGTTACATTTTGACAGATGCATTGAGTATGTTAAAATAAATGTTAAGAGCAGGTCACATAAAGCAACAATCACTACTGCAATCACACATGTAAATCATGTTCCCACTCCCTCCCACAACACACAACTTACTCCTAACATTCTCTCAGGACACGAGGTTAGCTACAAATTTTACTAAATTACAGCTATAGTAGTAGCTAACTGTAGGAGCCATTGGATTTATTCTGAGTGATATACTAATCCTCTGCATAAAAATATTAAACATTGACTCTTAAGATTTCTTTTGTTGTTCAGGCCAACTATATGAAGCTCATTACGAAGTTCACTGTTCCATAATTTCCTGACAATGCAATCCTAAGTACGCTTACAAGTATGAAGTAAGTGTGCTTGGTCAGGCTGTAGTGTCACTTGTTGAATCATCTACTCTTCAACACCGAGTCCTGAAAAAGAAGAAATACTAAGCCCTGAAAACAAGAGGGGAAAGGGGGAATGATAATTTTTCTTCCTCCTCCTCCTCCCTGCAAAAATGAGCAGCTTTTTTAGTTAGCAAGAAGGTAACAAACAATTGTTCCAAACCTGTTTGTTTCTATGCATGTTAGGAGAAGAGATCCTAGAATTGAAAGTAGAGTTTCTGAAAGTCTCTAAAGCACAGCCCTAGTATTTCTATTCCCAAGTTATAAGATCTTAAAAGACAGGACAAGCCATACATGCTTTCCTCTCACATTCAGAAAGGCACTGATAGATTACAGTGTTAAGTATTTATCTCCCAAATCTTAAAAGCCTAAATGTGCTAAACGATAAAATCTCTGAATAGTTGTAGACACTGCAATGCTAGTAGGATAGTAATACTGATAAAGCTGCAGTTGAAAATAAAAATAACTGCAGCTAGGATGCAAAAGCAGTGATACTACTAAGACAATCACATGCACATCCATTCTTGATTTGACAACACAATCTACTCTATGTCCAAATAGCCAAGGAGCTAATATTTTGGAGAAAAAGAGAAAAAAAGCTTCTAGTGGGACCATACCCCACTATTAAAAATAAAATACCAAGAAGAGAAAGATAAATACACTTCTGAATCCATTATATGAAGGAAGAACTCAATTTGTTTCTGAGTTACGAGCCTTCTGGAAGAGTTTGCCACCTCATGTTATTCTTCAAGCCATCCTTTTATCCTATAACTTTATAAGTGAGTTCGAGAAAAAAGCTCCTCTTCACAAGGATCTGTCCAACCATTTCCACCTTCTGATGCTGCACCTTCAGAACTGGAACTGTCACTGGAGTATAACTTCTTTCTAAAGCCATTTGATTTTATTTTAGAATCTCTGGGATCTGCACACCTTGCTTCATGCATGGAAGAAACCTATGGGATTACATTTAAAAATTATACATTATAATTTTGTAAAAGGAGAATTAAAAATCTTAAAAATCAAAATTGTTCACATTTTCATGTTGTAATTTAAAAAAAAAAATTGGATTCAAATTTATAGTAAGCAGATTTTTGTTGGCACTTGAGAAAAGGGAGCAAGATGGCATTCATAATTGCTCTTTTCCCTGCAGCCCTTAGCACCAGTTTGAATTCCTAAGGAACCCTCTGGGACAATGTGCTGAATGATTCTGTCAGAAAGGAAGACAAATACCTCCTTTATCTATCAGAACTCAGCTCAACCGCTCTGGGAAAAGGCCTTCTTATTCAGAGGAGCAAGGATGGGTCCAATCTATTGTTAAGCCTTGGGAGTTCTGATTTATCACTATCAATCCTGAAAAATACACAGTGAGCCCTTCTACCTTAGTTTTTTTTTTCATTAAAGCATCTTTGTCTCCTCTAAAGGGCTACGATTTGAAAAGAATTATCAACAACATCTCTCCCTTTGGTCTGGGCTTCCTTTTGTTTGGTTTTGTCACACGGATGAATTGTGAACTCATGAGTTATTTGATTGTATGCCTTTAAAACAAAGATAATCCTTGTTTAGCAACCATTGTGTTATAATAGAGATAAAAAAAGTACTTTACAACCTATCTTCACATTTACGACCTTTGCAGGTCTGTAAAGCAAAGGAAAGTTAAGATTGTAAGCATAGTCACTGTTTCACTTACTGATTAATGACTGAGTTGCTGGACCCAACTGTGGTTGCTAAACAAGGATTATTTATGTATCTCTATCAGAAGATTTAAAATTAAAAACCGTACCCCAATTCACTCTTAATTTTTCTATCAACTTAACAACATGTCTTCTGTTCTTTACATTTACATATTTTAGATGAACATACCATACCTGGTATGTTTTTTCAACTTACCATATTAAAATCTTGAAGATGGTCTTCGCTGTGTAGTAATTCTTTCATATCAGTGAATTCTTCATCACTATTCTCCCTCTTGATATTTGTACAGCATTCTTTGAAAGTTTGGTTTCAAAGTATCAAGGTAATGATGGGAAAGAGAAAAAAGGACTTTAAAAATTAAATTCAACAAGATCTAAGTAAAAAAACACTTGTAGTTATAATATTTGTTAACCAAAAGTAAGCTCCAGCTGGGAAAAAAAAACAATTTCCGAAGTCAGGTTAATATATTTCAGACAAACTTTTAGATATATTTTGAAAAAAAATTAAGTAGATCAAGAGGTAGTTTGGTAAGTTAGCCCCAAGATTCTCCTATGACACCACTTTTAATTTCTTCCTATTCACTTTACTCATCCACAGAATGCACATTTGATACTATAATGCTATGATCGAACACATTTACATCTGGGTACAACCCTATTGCCCCAAGAAGAGTTTCACACATATCTCTGTGGATAATGAGTTTTAGTACTTTGCACCCAAAGCTCCACAGACTAAGAGTCCAAATCCACTAGCAACTAAACTGCTGCACCAGCTTTCAAGTCACTGTTTGTAAGATAAATAGCCAACACTGAACAAGCAAGGAAAGACTATCACTCCAATTTTACAATGCCAAACATTTATTGGTTTGGCAAGCAAAATGAATCAATAGGCAACTGCTCTCCAACAAGCATTTTTTGTGTTCTGAAACTAAGCTGGTGCAACACCCTCAAATGTTTTATTATAAATTCATATTACCTTCATACTGCTAACAGACGCCCCTTTGTTGAGGAGATTATGCTACAATATTTAAGCAACTGGTGTGTGTAATATTTTTGATCTGATTCAGAAAAAGTTGTTTTGGAACACAAAGAAACAGGAATGCAATATATGTGGTGACTCAATAAAGCAAGTGTGTTTACTTCAAACAGTGCAGCTTATTCCATAAGGTCATTCAAATTACATACGGTCCAAAGAAACATTTTGAACTGAATTTAAAATATACAGCCCAGTAGGCTGTGTGTACATTATATTGATATCTTTATGACCGTCCTCTTGAAAGAGACTTTGTTAACACACCCTGAAGTTGTCCCACAGCAAAGATCAATGCAGTGGTTAATAGGAAACACAGCTTTAATTTCATGTCTGAATAAGGAGTAAGTATGGAAACTACAATGCAAAGAGAATTCTTTGAATGTAGACAATACTTTGGATGTATCTTATGTAGCCACAGGATTAGACAAAAAAGCAGTTTATTATGAAATAACTGATCTGCAGGGTTAGCACAACAGATATTCCCTTTCCACCTCTGTGAAGAAACTCAGAAATCCCAGCACCACAGTCCAACAGAGAAGATCTTCCTTAATAGCTATGTCCTAAGTCAAGGGTCCCAAAGTTGTCTGTTCATTACCCCCTCATGAAATTTTATATTGTTCATCAAACTCTCCAAACATTAACTGTATGAAAATAATTTAATAAATACTACTTTCATAAATAATACTACAAATAATAACATCAACATCAACTCCTTGGATAGTCCCATCAACCCTTTGGTTTGATACTGACCATTCCAGGAAACTCTAGAAGAAAAGCACACTCAGGATATATAGGAGAACATAGTGCTATCTTGAGATGATAAGCTGATAAGAGCCTACTTCCCCTCTCCTGCCGTGTCATTCAACTTAATACAGCCACTTAAACAGTAACAGACATTTACTATATTCAAATAATTGACTAACTCATTCATCCCTAGGTCACAAATTGTCATGTTTATCTCCCACATTCTATTCATAGCAGTTTATGGTTTTTTCATGTTATTACGTTAATTCTCCTCTGTTTATTGTCTTAGCAGTAACCGAAGAAAGGGGAATAAGCACACGAGATTATTGGAATCATCTCTTTGATTCCAACAACAAAGCTGTGAGCAACTTTTAATTCATTTGGTTCTGGTCCTCTATGACCAGTTAACAGTTGTAAAGCAGGTGAAAAAGTCATCACATTTATTGAGTGTTTCATTTGTGGAGCAATTTTTGACATCACTACAGGGTAAAATGGCTCCTACTTGTTCAAAAGGAGGATTGTCCTTCTGAAAGTTGCACAGAAAAGGAGCAAATTGATGCAGTTTTCCCCAACACTACATTCATATGCCAAGAACAGGTGCCCCTACTGCCCCATGTACTGTATCTTATAGCTTTTCAGGTGCCCCTACTGCCCCATGTACTGTATCTTATAGCTTTTAGAGAGACAAAAAAACAACAACAACCCTTGAAACAAAATGGTGACTACCCCATATAGAAATAGTGGCATTCTCACTGGCAGCTGCTGAAGCTGTAAATCTTCCTTGTTGTCTACATGACAAACTGTGAGAAGAACATCCTTGCTTCTGTGTATGTTGAATGTCTGCCTGGTTACCTGTGGAAAAACAAAAAAGGGCAGATATTGTACAAGGTTTGATATATACACACCGTGTTTTCCCAAAAATAAGACCCTGTCTTATATTTTTTTGAACCCCGAAATAAGAGCTTGGCCTTATTATCAGGGGGTGCAGGAGGCGGTGAGCGTGGTCACCTCATGGCTGCTGCTGTGTTGCACTGCCACTGGTCAGCTGTTTTCCCTCGAGGCTGTGCCAGCATCCTCCCGTCCCTGCACCTGGCTCTTCAGGAGCTTGCTTACAAGAGAGCAGCTGCCAGCACCTCTTGCCACGTGGTGCCCACCAGGCGGCCTGCCCACTGACAGCTGGGAGTCTGGCAGAGAGAGGCTCCCTTGGCGTGCCATCAAGCCCCTCCCCTCCCACGGGGGTGGGTGGGGGTGGAACATGAGTGGCCCGAAGGTGCCAAGCTGTGTGAGTGGCTGTCTCTCTCCCCCCACCACCACTCGTGCGCCTCCCAGACCTCACCACGTCGATGTGGGTGAATCTGGTGAGCACCCGGCTGGAAGTGGAGAAGAGGCCGGTCGGGCCAGCCACCTGCTGCCGAGTCTTCCGGGAGCCAGGGCAGCCACATGGAGCTGGAACCATAGAGCAGGAAGCACACTCCC
>JANHZT010000972.1:227476-238977 GCA_032468215.1 Stegonotus admiraltiensis
TCCCCCTGGGGGTCGCCAGCCGACATTGTCTGGCCGACGGCACCCTGAGGAGCCCCTCTCTGTGGGAACGTACTGGTTGGTGGGAGGCTATTGGCGGCCCTCTCTTAATACCTGTGTCATATTTAGTGGCAATTGAAAACATTTACATCCCTTGCCAAGGAAGGCCAAGCCAATTTCGGTCTGTATTCTTTCTGCTGCAGTTTTATTTTAGGAGGCCTCTGGCATGATTGGCTGCTGAAACAAGTTTAATCCTAATCGCCATTGGTCCAGTATAGTGAAAAGCTGCCTTAAATGATGGAACAAGAAAGTATTTTCTTTACTGCACTGTTAAGCTTTCGTTGTCTGGCATAGAATGCTCCTTCTCACCTAATTTCTCTGCTTGTTGGTTTCTGTCTAACCCATGCAAGGGTTAGGGTTGCTGATTTTTTAGTACTGTAAGTGGGCACATTCCTGGAGAAGGCAGGCTTCAACACTGCAGTTTTAGTCTGAATTTTAGTTCATAAATTATTTTAATATTACAAAAAGATAAATAGTTGTTACTTGCTCCTGAAAGGACAAACTACAGTTTTTTTCCTATCCATTTGTGCCAGTGAATTAACTTTGCTAGAGACTGAATGGCCTAAAAATAAGAAAACTTAAGCCAAAAAAACTTATGCTGTTTCATTTATTTGCCAGTTAGAAGGCATGATAAAATCAGTAGTGTAGTAACTGGCTTCCATACCACTCCGAAAAAAAGAACTTTGGGAAGAAAGTGTTATTTCAGCTTCAGATACCTCTGACTCACTGATTCGCCGGAGATTTTTCTAGATCCAGCCACTGGCATTTTATTAAACCAATGACCACTTTAATTTATCTACTCGTTGCAATCAGTAAGCAAATTTAAACAGACAAAGTCTCGGAAGCAAAGCAAAAGCGCTGAACTGTGGGACAATCGGCAGCGCTTACAGCCAGAGACCCTCGAAGATAGCCGTAGCTTTCCGGTCTTGACAACGGCCCCAGCCATGCCAATCAAAGGGCCAGAAGTCGCAAGAAAAGGCGTCCTAGGCGAGTGAGCACCAACTACGTCAGAAACGGCTCTTTCCCCTTGCCCTGCGCCGCAATCACGACCTGGCCTGGGCTCCTGATGGCTGCTCGCGAAGCGCGTGGGAACCGGCGAAAGGGACTCAAGCTGTCTCTTTGATCTGCTACGTTACGTTAAATCCCAATGACGCCCTCCCGTTTCACAGAGGCCGTTTATTGGAAAGCAAAGTCCCGCGTCCAATGGGGCCTACTTCCTCCTAGGATTGGGAGCGCAGCAGCTTTTGGTCAGTGTGCGGCATCGGCTGGTCTCCGCTGCGAAAGCAAGTTAATTCTCCAATTCGCGCTTACGTGATTGCTGCCACACATAAGCTGATGCGTTTTTACTCGGCTTCCGCGGGGCTTGCCAGCGCCCACAGAACTGCAGCTTTCTCTCGACTTGCCGCCCGATTCCTCTCCTTCGGAGCCTCAAATGAAAGAGGGCGCCGAAGCTAGGAGCCCTGGAGGAAAATAGGGAAGGAGAGGGAGGGCCATCATCGTTACTCCCGCATGGGTCGTTTGCAGACAGGCCGTGGGTCAAAAGAAACGCCTTGCTTTCTCTTGTAAACATGAAGGGGAGTGGAGGGACGAGGACAAAAGCCGAGCAGAGCGGATAAGAGGCTGTCCGCCAAAGAACTAGAAGCCGCCGCAGTTATTCCAAGGGTTCGGGCTTTTAAGAAACCGCCTGCCTCCTTAGGCTGCATCCGTCTCCTGTTTTATTAAGGGCGCCAGAATCCCCTGGTCGCGTTCCTTTTCCGTGACCTCGTTCTGGGAAGGGCGGAGTTCTGCACGGCTGACTCCCAGGACTGCCGCCGACTCCTTCCCGACCCCCAGGCCAGCTGCAACTTCGCGCGCGCTTTGGTGCCGCGCGTTCAGACGCAGCCATAATGCTGCGAGTGGTTTGCCTAGCACGCCCGCGCACACCCTCACTGAGCTGTCGGAAGTAGAGACAAGGAGGAAAGCGTTTATTCTTAGGCATTGTGCACGTGTGAGTGAGTCGCCAGTTGTCCGAAGTACTTCAACTCTTGTTGAGTTTCCTTCGAGAAAAACATTACATGGGAAAACCGTCGTTGCGTCATCGATGCCCCCGCTTTCTCAAACTTTACAGCGTAGAAGGGAGGTTGATGGCTATTTCTAAGAGGCCAAAGAGCAGATGTGGAGGGGGTTTGGGAAAAGACAGAAGTAGGTGGTGGTCGCATTAAAATCCCTCTCATTCCGTGTATGTGTGTGTGACTGCACACTGGTATTGCTGTGTTATTTTCCCAGCCCTGAGCCTAGTCTGAGCAGCTCGATCGATTCTCATTGATTGTCCCTGACGAGCTGCTCCACTTTCCAGCCAATGTCAGCCCGTCTGCGTTCGGGAAAGAGAGAAATTAAGGAAAATCTCTGCCGCCCTGGCGGTGTCATTTCCACACACTTCAGCTGGCAGGCTGCCAGACACACGGCTGCAGCTAAGAGGTGGACTGGACTACTTTAGTTTAAACTGAGGATCAGCATCCACAGGCTTGAACAGGAAAGTAAAGGGACACTAAATAGATGCTAGAAGTACTCCTCACTATTTTAAAGCTGGTAGTGAACAAAAAACCGGGCAATGTTCTCCTTTAGGCAGGGAACTTCAAACTTCCTGAAAAGTCTTTTATTAGATGGCAGTTATGGGGCTGAACATGTATGTAACCCAATAAGATATAGCACTATCTCCTTTTTAAAAAAGGTAGGTCAGATGTGCCTATCCTATCCTCAAGTATATTGCTTTTTGAAGATTACTTGGGTGCATGCTTACAGTTACAGCCACTACATTTTAATAATCTTGAGGTTGCTTTATATTGAATCATTTTATGACCGTCAAGCCAAGTTCTTTCTCTCCACCTAACCCTGCACACCCAACCCTGTTTGCAGCAACTCACCAAGGTCTCAGACAAGTCACTGCAAATTTATAAGTGCCGAGAAAGTCTAGAGGTCCTCCTGCTTGAGTCAACTAATACTGAAAGCCTAATATTTCTATATTGGGTGGAAAAATAAGCCCAAAATAAAGGAGTTCTGGACAGAAGAGATCATAGCTCACAGATAGAAAATACACTTCAAGTTCAGTTTCTATAGCATTTCCATTTAAAACAATCTCTGGTGGCAAGACTTGAATTATATTGAATTAGGTTTTGAGGAGCCACCAAAAGACTAAACAAATTCTAGGCAAAATATACTGATAACCTGATTCTGTGTGAGCATCTCCAAACTATGTTCATAACAGTGATAGCATATTGTTATGGAACAGTACAATAGTCTTTTTAGACAAACAGTAGGAGGTTTGATAGAAAAGCAAGTTAACCAATTTGGATTGCAATCTGGCTTGAAGTGGGATCAGTCTACAATGTTCCTCCACATTTTAGCAAAAATTAGGATCTAGAACTAAGCAAAGAATCAAATCATAAAGATTAAGGCTGCAGATCTAGAGTATACATACCATGGAATATGCCCTATGGAACTTCATGGGAATTTGGAATAATTTAGTACTTTTAGAAATACTAAATTGGCTTATAATAACAAAATATAGAAACAATTGAAACGGCAGAAGTAATAGCTTAAATAATAAATAGTAATTTCAGCATTTGACTAAAATCACGGTGAGGTCTACAGAACTAAATTTTAAAAATGTTCTCCAATGGAGCTTGTCTAACCTCCCCTGGAAGTTTAATCCACAAGTTGAGTACCAGTACAGAGAATGGGGCTAATTTGTGTTTTCAGAGGGTGGATGAAGAAAGAAACAACCATTCTTTTTTGTCTTTGTGGTCCCCCTACCCCATCCCCCCCAATGCTAATTGTAATTTGACACTGATAACACCAACCACTTTCAAACCACCTGGCTTCTTGCCTCCTCCTCAGTCAGTCACTGCTTGTTATAGTGTCTTGTATACAAAATGGTTCTGAAACTTTCTTGATCTTCTATATTATCTTGTTTGGTTTTAATAAATATAGTATTCAGCTTAGTGGACTGATTTTTTTCACTGAACAGCATGGCATTTCCCCCGATTATATATATTTAGGTGGGTATTATAACTTACTTTGTCCATGAATTTAGGCATCCCCTCTTCCTTAAGCTCCATCAGGGAGATTCTGCTTTGCATTCTCAGTAATGGCTGAAATATGGCCAGAAATATGGTCTTTTTGCCTTGGAAAGTTTACTTGATCTGTCTCTCTTCCACTGTCTGGGTAAACAGTTTCCCAACCTTGCAAAATTTTCTGCTGAGTTAAAAAATGTGAGGGTAGACCTTTTGACTGTTTTCAAACAATATTTGTATTAGTTATTTTTTAATGATTTATTTTGTAAATTGGAGTGCATATTTTCCTTAATAAGTAAATTCGCTCATAAAATCAGAGTAATAGTCATTCCTTGATCTGTTAAAGGTCCATTTAGACTACAATTCAATTTTTATGCGTGGTTGATCAGATGACTCGTAAAAGAAAAAGATGGGCGTAACTTCCAAGCATATGTAAAAACACATTTTTAAAAACTTTCCTAGCAAGTTTCTCAAAGAATTTCAAATTTTTATGTGTTCTTTTGAGTGATACGAACAATTCTCCTACTCTTGGACTATGTGAAAACCTACGCTAATATATAATTCTCCTAGTGTGTTTTGCTATTAGGTGCAGCTATTCAGCTTCTTGATTTATCTGGCTGTTGGATTGATGTAATATACAGCATATAGGTCTGTAAACATTGTAAAGCTCTGGCCAGTTTTCAGCTGAGAGTTTATCATATTGAGCCCATGATGATAATAGCCATTTTGTAGCCAACAGTATAAAATGCTACTACTAAATATTTATTTATCATGGTTGCATGTCTAAATAGTTTAGGGTCTTTTGCACTCTACCTACTTTGGAAATTTATGGTCTCAAATAATACGTCATTTATAAATTGTCTTTACTTGGATTTGTGTTATATATCAATCCAAGATGTGACTTTTCTAGCATTGGTCTCCAGCTTATTGGGTTGTTGTTGTTTTTTATTTCCACTGGATATGAATACTATACTTAGTGAACTGTGCAATGAGACTGATAATATGGAGCATGAGAAATTGATTAGCTAGATTTAGAAGGAAGTAAAAGAAAACATAACAAATGGATACGAAAAAAGGTGTTCTTGGACATGGTAGCTTTGATTAGCCAATTTCTGATACAGGTAGTTCTTGACTTACGACCACTATTGAGCGCAAAATTTCTGTTGCTAAGCAAGATGGCTGATAAGTGAGTTTTGCTCCATTTTATGATCTTTCTTGCTAATGTTAAGTGAATCAGTGCAGTTATTTAGTAACACAGATGTTAAGTGAATTTGGCTTCTCCATTGACTTTGCCTGTAAGAAGGTTACAAAACATGACCATGGGACAGTGCAACTGTCATAAATTCGTGCAGTTGCCAAGAATCTAAATTTTGATCATGTGACTCTGGGGATGCTACAATGGTCATAAGTGTGAAAAATGGTCATGTCACTTTTTTCAATGTTGTAACTTCGAACAGTCAGTAAATGAAATGTTGTAAGTCAAGGACTACCTGTATCCCTTTCCTGTTGAGATACTTAAGTAGCTACTGTCCTGCCTTGTAGCTCTGGACTTTTTTCGGTTTCATTTAGCTGCCCAGAGTCATTTCGTTGCAAGATGGGCAAATAAATTCAATGATTCAATCAATTAATCAATCAATCAATCAATCAATCAATCAGTATCTCTCAGCTCAGAGTACTTCTATAGCACAGTACAACTTTATAGGGTGGTTAATACATGACTTTGAGTGCCATTGTATTAATTTAATTAATTAAATAATTATTGTTTGTGTTCAGTGAGCTGGAATTTTAATTTTAGTCATGGGACTGTGCTGTACTTGGTACTGCACTATTGCTGCTTGACAGCTCCAAAGCAAAGATTAAACATTGTGCATTACTGAACCGAAGTAGAATGAAAAGCACAAATCCTGTGGTGTGGCTGAACAAATCTTTGCAAATTGTGTCTACTAGTTCTCTGTTTCTACGGGAAGTGACTGTGGAATATTGTTTTTTAACAAAACATTCTTTTTAAAGCTTTCATTCCATAGCATGTGAGCTGGGATTGGCAGCTTCCTTATAATATATGCTTCAAATTAAAGCCTGTAATCAAGTGAAGATTCCTCCTTTGGTTTGATTTAAAATGCCACCAAATCTCTGAAACTTTGTTGGATTTCATTCATGATTGTTTCCTTAATTCCACTATAGTACTTCTTTACACCTTCCTAGCCTTATCTCATTTAATCTGGCTCCTTTAAACTACATTTTTTCCTGACTGACTCTTGATAGCAAAATGACATTTGCTATTGATGGTAAGATTCACATTTCCCACTTTGGTTAGGCATAATCAACAGCACAAGATTTCTGGAACTTGGTTACATTTTGTTTTGAGATTCAGAAAATGCCTTCCTTGACTCATGGTGTCACACCTCCTACCAAAGAGAAATAATTCATAAGAAAGGGTAATAAATAAATTTATTTAAATTGTTATTTAATAAATAAATATTTACATAATTGTAAATATTTTTTAAATGCCTATCTTAGATAGCTCTGATTCTCAAGAGGCTTGGAAATTACAGAAAATGCTCTTGCATAGCCTAATAATTTCTGAAAAGAGCAGGAAAGCACACTTTTTGTTGCATGCTCTTTGGGGGCTCCATAGGCTGCTACCCAAGTGCGCAAGTGCAGGGCCCTCCCCCGTGACTTCCAGAGGGTCTGGAGGTCTGGCATGTCACCAAAAATGGCATGGCATGACACTTGTAACATGCATGTCATAGGTTCATCATCACCTTATTAGAGTGTCTTCTCTACTTCAGAGTACATGTAATCACAGTTGAAAATTGAATCAATAAAATGATGTTCAACTGTTACACATATAATTTAGTGGATCTGGGTGGGGTCAAATGTGTAAATATAAGACTTGAGAGACAAAGAATAATTGAATTAGACCGACTGATAAAGGTCATATAGTCCCTGCTCAGTGCAGGAGTCATTACAGCATCTAAGGTAGATGATTGTCCAGTCTCAATTTAAAGACTTCTAGTGAAATAGACTTCACTATATCATGTTGCAATCTGTTCCTTTGGCCTTTTACCATCCGGGTGACCTTCCTCTGAACTTGATTCAGAGTTTTGAACTGTGGTGTCAGAAGTAGACATGGTACTTCAGGTCAAGTAGAGTGGATTATGGTCTGGAGTGTATGCTTCTGTAAACACATTTTTAAAAAGCCATTGCCTTTTGAACAGACAGATCATATTGTTCAACTTCCTGTTTATTGTTTACTTCTGTTCAATCACCCAAATCATCTGACATAGCATTTCGTTTTTTCAGTTCTGCCCCAGCTTCACAATAAAACACATGAGCTTTCAGTTATTATGCAAAATTAGTTCCCCAGCACCATTTGCAGATTTATACAAAGGCAGTATAATGCTAATGGTTTTCCTTTCAGCTTCTTTTCTTAATAACCCTTATTTGTCTCTGTGATCCCACTTCAAGGTCTTTTCATTGAGCTATCCTGTATGAACTCAAAATCTGCTTCATGGTTGACCACAATCACTTCACATTCTTTCTGACGTTCCTTACCTATGGAATTAATCTATTTCCCCCAATGTATTATTGTACAGCATCATAATTACAATATAGTTTTTGCCATTTTTTTTTGTTTTGTGTTCATTTCATTTGGAAAGATTCTAATGAACATATTTTTGTCTACTAGATTCAGGATTTTCTGATCCTGAATTCTAGGACAAGATCCCACATCACAGGAATAATTCTTAAGGGCCCTTTTGGGGAGTTCATATTTGTCTATTTCTGGGCTGGCTTCTTTGAAATGCAAAACTATGGGCGTAATTTGAGGCAGCTGAGACAGTCCTTGTCAGAGATTAGGATCTCAGCCAAAAGGGCATTAAGGTTTATAGATCATGATTAAAAGGGAAAAGCTGACAAGCAATAAAACCAGTACCTGCTTGATCTAAGTATTAGGAAAAAAACCTAGATAAACTGAATTAAGTTGGCTGTGTAATGCAATGTTCAATGTTTTTTTATCTTGCAAGGGAGTCATGGACTCCCTATACAGTTACAATATTTGTGCCATTTCCTGAAATTACATTTCTCCGGTGAAGTACAATCCTCATATCCCCTTTCAGAATGATGCTGTGCTTGTATAAGCAGAGATGCAGAGACCTGAGGGAGAAAAAAAATTTGAATCCTTCCTGGCCCAGTGCAAGAGCCATAGTACCACAGTGGTTAGAATGCAGTATTGCAGGCCTACTCTGCCCACTCCCAGTTTGATCCTGACTGACTAAAGGTTGACTCAGCCTTCCATCCTTCTAAGGTCAGTAAAATGAGGACCCAGATTGTTGGGGGCAAGGTGGTGACTCTATCAACTACTTAGTGCTGTAAAGCACTATGAAGCAGTATATAAATCTAAGTCCTATTGCTATTTTCCTCAACCTAGATCTCTTATCTTCTAGGGTCCTTCCTAATATATTTGCTTTTGTTCTTTGCAGAGTGATTAAAAGAAAAGCTGTGATGACCTGGGGTGTGGCATGAAAGCAACACAGCCAGATAACAGATCTAACTCCCCTTTATTGCTCCAACTTTGCCCCCCAAAGTCACCATGTTTACTACAAGTCCAGGAGCAAAGCTCTCACAGACACTTTCAACAGCCTCTGGCTTTGAGTAGTCCAGTAAGCCAGGTTAGCCAAACAGTAACCAAAGCAAGAAGTTCAGCGAAGCAGGCAAACCGTGCAAGCCTCACAAGACAGAGTGCAGTAATCTCCAGGCATCGGCAAGTGCACACAGGATTCAAAGTTTGTTCCTGACGAATGCCCCTCCCACCGGCACCTCCTTATATCTCAGTCCTCAGGTGTGCCTTGTGAAGGGGGGGTGGGGCACTCCCCTCCCTCGTAGCCAGCTCAGTCTGCATTGTTCTTGCCTTCTCTCTTCTCTGCGTGCTCTAGGATCAGAAGGGGTCCTTGCTCTTTGCCTGAGCTCTGTCTCTCCTGCTCCTCCCTGCCTGCATGCCTTTCTAAACCTGAAAAGCTTTGCCCAGACTGACTCTGCCCTTCCCCAATTTCCTCCAAGGCCGACGCAGCCGCCCTCTCGATCTCTGTTGGCTCTTGTTCCAGCTCATCTTCCCCCGCAGATTCAGACTCTGACAGGGACATGACAAAAGTAGGTGGGAGCTGGGTAGTTGATAGACTGGACAGTTAGATATTTGGTCTTCTGCTCAACTCTTTTTCACATGCAGTTACTTCTTTGTTTATAGGTTAAGAAGTACTTCATTGTGAGAAATACTGTTCGATTCTATCATAAATTTTAAGAGTGTTTATAGCTTGGTACTCTACAGGGGTGTGTTCTACTTACCTTTACTACCAGTTCGCAACAGGGCTGCACGCACGCACAGAAGCGTTCTGATTACGTTGGGGTCAGTGGGTGGAGCCTCCCACCGGTTTTACTACCAGTTCTATAGAACCGATGCGAACCGGGGGCAACTCACCACTGGTACTCTAATACTATATATCTGATTATTTCATTTGTACATTGGTAGAAATATGGGATTCGAATTTTAACATGTTTGGAGGTCTCAATAGTAGGAAAAGCTGTTCTATATGGAGACAAAAATAATTTTGGACTTATCCCTGTCCCATGAAATCTGTATTAATGAAGAAGATGGAGTAGATGGCATTGGCTAGTTGGGTTCAGTTCTCATGCTGATCAATTTCTTTTTTATTATTTGCTTTGTTCATTCTCTTTAACTTTTATAAAGACCATAGCTCTGCATGTAAAAACTTCCCTTCAGAAGCTATTTAGTTTTCTGAACTCCGTTGTTGATGGTGATAATGTCTTAAATGTGATTTTAATAATTTAATCAAATTATGAAATCTTCTGACCTAAATTTATGTTCCATTGTATACAAAATGTCTCGACTGACAAAAATGGTATGATCTTAATTCCATTATGTCACCTTGTTGCATATGGGAATGCTCATTTGGGGAATTGAAAAATCTTGCAGTGAGATCTTGCGGTGAGCAACACAACTTTTTCCATTATAAGCTTTTTTCTTTCTGAGACATATCAGTGGAGTTTTTCACAATTCATATATTAATCTAACATCAAGCTAGTTCAGGCTGTTCTTGTCTTAAGACTCATCAGAATATTGATGGGCTTGGAAGAATGCATTATGGCTCATAAAGCACTTCTGACTGTTGTAAAATGTTGCAACCCCCCATGGTCACATGGCTATACACTGGGTGCTTAGCAACCAGCCTGCATTTATGATTGGCTGCAGCATTCAGTGGTCTTTTGATTGTTATTTGGGATGAGTTTTGCTGGTTTGAATCAATTTTTGCTGGTCTAAGGCAAAAAATGCCCATTCAGAAGAATGGGTTCACTTAATAACTGCACCATGATTAACAACCACATGTTTTGTTTAACAATACCATGAAAAATGTTGGAAAAATGGGTTCAGTCATGTGGATGCCTTTACTTCAACAACTTATGACCAGATTTCCAGGTCCAATTGTGGTAATAAGTTGAGGTCTGCCTATACTGAAACTTCCCTAGAGTGATGAATGAGAAATACAGGTTGTCCTCACTTAGTGACTGCCTTGTTTTGTGGTTGTTTGCAGATGATGATGATGTAACTTTATGACCAACTCGTGCATTTAAGACTTTGCAGTCTCAATAAGTAAAGCAAAGAAAAGCTGAAGTAAGATGATAAGGATGGTCATAGTTTCATTTAGTGACTATTTGGCTTAACAAACAAGCTATCAGTGCCAATTGTGGTTGATAAACAAGAACTACTTAGATGAATCTTTTTGTTTAAGGGTGAGACCTGACTAACTCTGGAGATACTTGAAAATTACCAAAGTCATTAGAATATTCCAGTCCACTTTAGGCTGTAGAAACAGCATTGACTTGGGTGATGGATGACCCCCATATAAGGTGGGGGGGAGTTTTCTATTCTAGAAAGATTAGATCTATCAGCCATTCCAATAACATTGATCCCAAGCTTAGCTGATTCAGCTCCTTGCAATATGGCTGTGTGTGATAGTTAATGTTCTTCTCAACCAAGTTTACTGTTTCACAAGTTTAGGTTGTAGGAAGGTAAATAAATATTACTGATTTTGTAATGAGGGACATTTCCAGATGTTGGTGAGATTTTTGTTGCCATTGAGCAAGGCAAATTTTATACTTTTATCCTTAAAGATCATACCCACCTATTAAAGTCAGTTCATATTACAGTGTGGTCTCTTACTCTGACATGAGCAAGAAACCAAGTTAAAGAAGGAGTTATGAAAAAGAAATCAATTTTATTCCAAATAGAGCCTGAGTTGCTCAGCAGACTAATGCTACTGTTAAAGGTAGTATTTAGCTTCCAGCTGCCTGCAATTACTGCGAGTTCAATTCTCACCA